>ML839700.1:28085-42712 GCA_009831015.1 Picea engelmannii | reverse complement strand
AATACCCAAGCCCCCCTAACACACAGCAGAATGATGGATGAGAGTGAAGAGCTCTGGTGTGCACAATTCCAGATCCAAAAAGCACTTGGGGAAAAAGCTCCTCCTACCCCCCAGACGCACTGGGAACTCAGAACAGGAGCAATTGAATTTGTCAATTGGAAAAAAGAACGAAAGGCCTATGTCCTCTCCTTTGACGGGGCCTCAAAAGGCAACCCAGGCCAAGCTGGTGGAGGGGGTATTATCAAAAAGCCATCTGCAGAATTTTTAATGAGATATGCGATTGGCCTGGGCATAGCCTCCAACAACCTCGCCGAGGCAATGGCGCTCTGGCAAGGGTTGTGCCACGCTCAATCCATTGGCATCCGGGACTTAGTAATCATTGGGGACTCAAGACTGCTGATCCAAGCCATCGTGCTCCCAAAACACACCAAAAATGCAAAGCTCAATAATCTCATCGAAAGAATCCGTTTGCTTCTACGGGGTCTGCACTCGTTTCAGTTCTATCACGTTCTTCGAGCGCTCAACAAAGATGCAGACGTTGAAGCCAAACGAGGAGTCGAGTTGGCAAAGGGAAATACTTTGGCCAATGGTATCCTGTCCAAGGTGGACCTCCCGTGACCTCCACATGAAAAGCCCTCACGCAATTCTGATCGCACGGATAGAACATGAAGAGACCGAGCCCGATCTTTTGCAGACTCGCACGATTGAGAGAATCCCTCAGCAGGTTTTCATTCGATCCTCTCATCTTCCAAGAGATACATCCGATCCCGCGCCCATACCCATCGGGGTCTGTACAGCAGGAACCATAATTGCAGGAGATCACTCAAGCATATATTCGACTTCATCCCCAACTTACAAGCAGTCCCAGCTCAAGCAGATCCAGTTTAAGCACGCCCAGAGCAGAGGAAGTGTCTCAGAAGCAGAGAGAATGGCAGCTAGCTCAAGTCGTACCCCCACGGTAGAAGAACGCCTCAAACAGTTGGACGACAAGCTGGAGAAGTTGAAGAACATGCTTCAGTTCCAGCTCGATTTCCTCGATAACCTCGACTCAGAAGCTGGGAGGCGCATGGAACAGTTGGAGCAGGACCTCTCCTTTGTCAAAATCGGGTTTTCAGAGGAGTTAGATAAACTCCAGCAAGAACTGCAAAATCCCCAAGAGAGATTCGCAGACTGCATTGGGGAGCTGGAAGACAAATTGTCCAAGATGAACCTCGAGTGGGGCGAAAGTTCGGAGAAGTAGCTCTTTTCAGCGTAGTTACAGTCAGATCTGAAGTGATTCCAAGCAATCTAGCATTTTGTATAGAAGCTAGGGCTCTAAATAATTTTAGTTCAGGCTTCTGTTTGTGTCTGAAGTCATGGCATTCCAGAATTTTCAGTTGGTTTGTAATCCAGGTTTCTCCTTGAAGTTGTAATCCAGTTTTGCAGGCAGAGGCTTTGTGCAGCCCTGCCCTTTGTAACAGATTTGTGGCTTTGCCACCGCTAATATAAACCTTCTAAACGTTATTGTCAAAAAAAATTTAGGTTTCTTTTTGATTCACAGGTTTCTATTATCAAATATTTGATACGGATATGATCATGGCTTTATTTTATTATCCAAATATGTTCAAGATGATTGATCCAAAAATAATTTTGGATTGCTACAAATAATTTTATGAGCAACAACAGATAAAATTTGGAAAGGCGTCAAGATCAAACATGTGATTTTGCAAAACTAATTGCAGCCAAACCGTGAGGAATTTGAAGAAACGGTTGAAAACCCAGAACTAAAATGGAACCATTTACCTTCCTCTTGGAGATTTTCCCAAAACAATGCACGATTTGAGAGATATTGATGTCTTTTTACGAGGCAAATTTCAGGTGGCGAAAATTAATAGTGACGCCTAGACTATTCATTCATTGTATAAATATATGAGAAAGTTCAGAGCCATAGGGATCCAACAATTGGAGAGGAGGATTTTTATCCTTTCTCTTTTGTATATTATATCATTTGTAAACTTTTTATTTATTTTCAAATGGAGTAATGGATGGCTGGAATCTTTGGGAGAATGGACGAGTATTTTTAAAGAAGAATATGGAATTCCAGGTTGCTTAATGGCTTTTGTCCTGTGAGTAAAATGGTTTTATTTTCATTATAATATATTCATATTATTTGAATAATTGATTATACATTGATTTAAATAGATTTAGTCTTTTTTTATCAATACATGATTAATTATTATTATTTATATATTAATTTTTCCAATCCTTAAAGTCTATTATCCAAAAAAATTCTTCCAGGACTACAGAATGGACAAGTGATTCCAAAACTTAATAGAACGACATATATGCATTTTGGCTTTAGCCTTTTGTTTATAATGTTGTTATTTATGTTTTTTTTAATCCTGTTACATGTGTAGGTCTGATATCTTTAGATTAAATGATTTGTGATGTGTAGGAGGTTTATATTATAAATACCATCTATCATTTGCTTCATCAAAATACAAATGTTGTGATTACATCTTTGATTTAGATAATATGATCTATCTTTGATTTTTAAATTGTATGATAAAATGAATAGATTGCTTCTAGATTTATCTTGTTGTAATCATGTATAATTATGAGATTACAGATTTATGTTTTTGTTTCATTTTCTGTCATTAAAACCTAAGCTGCCAATACATGTTCTAAATTTATTTAGAACAGTCATAAGGTTCATTGCAGATTTCTCTCTTGGACATGGCAGTTGGGTGTTCACCACTCATGCAGATGCTTGGATACAACTCACTAACTCACTGACAGGATAGCTTCTTTGTATTTTTCTGTCATTTACATATCAATGGAACTAGAATGTATGATTCATCTTTGACTATCCACATGTTCATGTTTCATTAACTTTTTTGCAAGTTTATTTAAATTTATAAAAGAAAAACAATAAATATTTGTATGTTCTTTCTTTATCTGCTTCCTAGAAGCAATCATTTTTCACATCGATTTTTGTAAGTTTCGATTAAAACTTGCAGCTTGTAAATCATGTAAATAAATGAGACTTGTATATCTTCTACTAAAATACAACTACTACAGTTACATTAGAACATATGTACATATATATATATATATATATATATATATATATATATATATATATATATATATAGTGTTTAGTAATTAGTTAGTTATTTCTCTNATATATATATATATATATATATATATATATATATATATATATATATATATATATAGTGTTTAGTAATTAGTTAGTTATTTCTCTCTTTTATTCATTTCTTTTAGGATTCTTAGACTGGATAACGGAACCATTAAACCTGTCAAAACGAGTTACACCAAACGACTTGGGTTATTTAGACAACCCTGGACCGGACTCGCTCTTCCAGTTGATGGACGGTCAATTTCACTCATCAACAGGTTGTCACACGATATGAAAATCGGGCGATGAAACTGAATGCCCAACTCAGTGAGAAAATGTTGTAGCCACATAGCCTGAATGGTTATGTTAACCACCCCTTTTTACTCTGCCTCGGCTGAAGATAGAGCAATGGAAGCTTTCTTCTTTCTCGACCAACAGATAGGCCTAGAACCAAGACTGAGTGAGTAACCAGATGTGGACTTGCAATCAGTGCTATTTCCAGACTAGTCAGAATCAGTAAACTCAATGAGATCTAATGTAGATTTTGCTGCACAATGAATTCCAAAGGTGATGGTACCCTATATGTATCGAAGGATATGCTTTGTAGCCTTCCAATGTAGCTCATGCAACTCCTGCATGAACCTAGAAACTATGCCAAATTCATAGGAAAGGTTTGGTCTGGAGTGTGTGAGATACAACAAGATCCCCACTAGTTGTCTGTACAATGTTCTTCCAACCAGTGGAGCCTCCCCTCCATTCTCAAGTTTGACTCTTTATAGGAAAGGAGTCAAAGTAGACTTGCAGTCTGTCATGTGAAATCTCTCAAGGAGATCTCGTGCATACTTGGCCTGAGACAGTTTGATTCCTAATGCATCCTGACTAATCTTGATTCCAAGGAAGAAGTGTAGTGAACCCATGTCCTTCATCAAAAACATATCATTTAGAATCCTCTTGACTACAACAATCATTGAAGTCGAGAAACCAGTGATCAACAAATTATGAAAGTACAGAACTAAGAGTAGAAGTGAATCAGCCATCCTGAGCATGTATACATTCAGGTCTAATTTACGACATACAATGTTCTGTGACAAAAAGTAGGAGTCCATCTTGGCATATCATTCCCTTAGAGCCTTCTTGAGGCCATAAAGGGACTTCTTCAATCGACAGACCAAAGATGAGTCTTGCATAAGTCCTTGCGACTGCTCCATATATATCTCCTAAGATAGATCACCGTGAATAAATGCATTCTTCACATCCATCTGATGGACTTCCCATCCCTTGGTTGCCACAATGGAAAATGTGAATTGTATGGAATCCATCTTCGCTACTGGAGAGAAGGTCTCATCATAGTCAATACCATGCACTTGTTGAAAGCCTTTATCAACAAGACTGGATTTGTATCTACTAATTTGTCCATCTATTGCGCTCTTGGTCCTATAGACCCATCTGCATCTAACAATTTTCCTCCTAGAAGGAAGGGGAACCAAATCCCAAGTCTGGTTCTCGAGGAGGAATTTGTACTCCTCCTGCATGGTGGATTCCCAAAAGGGATTTCCAGCAGCCTCGCCATAAGATTGTGGATCTGAAGACTGAACCAAAAAGGATGCTTGGAGGGCAATGGTTTAGTGGAAGTGAGTGCAATAGGATACTCCTCAAAGTAATATTGAGTCCTCTTAGTATCGGCTAGATCACCAAAGAGGCTCCCTGCATCTTGAAGAGTAGTCTGTGTCCACTTGGGCCTCTTCTCTTGCTCTACAACTGCATCTGGATGCTCTGAATCTTCATCTCATTGCAATAAATCTAAATATGAATCATCTGAGTCCTTTGAATCAGAACTCTCTTTTGAATAAGAGTCAGCATTTGCATGCTCATCATCTCAGACAGGTGGAAGAATGAAGGTGTCTACATGCAGCTGCTGAGGTGCATGCAAGACACTTTCCTCGAATTGGACACTTTGCTCAATGATGAGTCAGTCCGAGGAAAGGTCAATAAGTCTATATACCTTCACATCATCAGGGTATCCAACAAAAATGCACTCAGTGCTCTGTGGATCAAGTGCCTTCCTCTTTTCAGAGTGAATCTGGGCCCATGCTCGTGAACTGAAAATGTGAAAGTGGGTCACTTCTGGTTTGAGGTTGCTCCAAGCCTCGTAGGGGGTCTTATCCTTGACAGATCTATGGAGAGATCTATTTTGTATGTATGTTGCACAATTAATTTCTTCAACCCATAGTCTCTATGGTAGTGAATTTGCATGCAACATGGAAGATGCCATCTCCTTTAGAGATTTGTTTTTCCGCTCGACAACCTTGTTTTGGTGCGTAGTATAAGGAATTGTGTGCTGCAATGAAATCACTGCATCATGGAAAAGATTATGGATTTCATGATTTACATAATCTCCCCTGTTATCAGTTCAGAGGACTTTCATATTCTTTCCAGACTATGTCTCAACTAGGGCTTTGAAATATTTGAGGTGTTGAAAGACCTTAGATTTTTGCTTGAGAAAGTAGATCCATGTAAAACATGAGAAAACATAAAAAAAAATGAGAAAAAACCTCGCTTTGTTGATGAAGGTATGCGGAAAAGGACCCATAAGGTCACTGTGGATCATATCTAAAGGTGCGAAAGTTCGTTGAGACTTTCCTTCGTCGAATTTCTCTTGAGGGTGTTTTCCAAGAACACATCCCTCACATACTCCCTTGGAGAAATGGATGTCTGGTAGACCATCAACCAATATTTTCTTGCTAGGTTGTTGCATGTATCTAAAATTCAAATGTCCAAACCTTTCATTCCATATCCTACTACTTTCATCAGCATGAGTAAGCAATAAAGCAGAATCAGGTTCAATGAATTCATAAAATGTATACAATCTAGATTGATGATTTACCTCACCGGTAGCAACCCTGGAGTTGGTTTGCATGTCGTAGATGTACACATAATTTGGTGTGAATATGAATTTATTTCCTGTGTTAGAATTCTTCATCTGATACACGAAGAGAAGGTTGAAAAAAAGTTTGGGAACGTGCAACACATTCTCGAAGCTTCCGTTGGTGAGTTAAATCCTTCATTTGCTGGTAACTTCGACAGAAGAGTTGTCCCCCATCATAATAGGAGGACATTTTCATGCATCCAAATAAGAATATATGTATTTTGAGGAAGCCATGTGATGTGATGCTCATGAATCTACAATCCAAGCGTCGATAGAGGAGTTGATGGAAATCAAGGAATGACTAGAATTGCCTTTCTTGGGATTTAGATTTTCTGGCTTCTTCTTCTTGGCACCCTAGAGGATGAAATCTCCAAGGTTTTTTTTCTAAAGTATTTGAGACATCATATATATATTTTTTTGCATGCATGTGGATTCTGAATTGAATCCTTTGTGACAGTACCTTCATTTCTCCCCTTTTCCCCTTTGGATTCAGAGGCATCAGTGAAGGGTTTTGTGTACCCTTCCTTCTTCGGATGTGCATGAGATTTCTGTTTATATTTATCTTTACATTTTTTATATTTTTGTCTTCCATCATGCACAATGAGTGCATGCTCCCTTGTTGCTTTTATTTCTCCCATGTTGATGAGATTGGTTTGCTCTTGTGTTAGGGATTCGATAAAGTCCTCCAGAGAAGGTATCTTTCAGGTGGCTCTAGAGGTGAATATGATAGAATGCAATGTGGATATGAATACAAAGAATTCAATACCAATATTGGAGAAAATGGTGAGAACCATTTGTTTCTCCTCCTTTGATTTATCAACCTCACAAGATTTGAGTTGTGACAATAAATCCTTAAATTTTGGAAATCCATCTTTCTGTTGTCTTCAATCTTTTGTATCTACAAAAAATTTGGTTTATATTTTTCTTAGCAGTCCATCAACTCTGATACCATATAAATGTGTTGAAACTACTCATAATATATCTAGATACAAAATTCTACACACATTTGTAGAGAGAAATTGAGAAAGAATAAGGAGGGAAAGAAGAGAATAATTCTCATTAACCGTTATGAATAATGAATAATTTACACATGATATACTTTGTATAACTCAATAAGTGCACACTGGAGGAGAACCAATGCACCATAGTGGTGGTGTAGAGTGATATGGACACACACCAATAGTTACGGGAGTGAAATTCCACCTAGTCTAGTCTCTTAGGCAGTTACGAGAGTGAAATGCCACCTAGTTGAGTTAACTAGTCAACTAGTCTTCAGTTAACTGAATGAAAAGAGAGTAGTGAGGAGTTAACTCAGGAAAAAAAGGGTAATGTCCCAATTTGATGATGATCCTAAGGAAAGTGTGCATTAGCTAGTGATTATCCCAATGTTGCATGGTGACAAAACCAATGCAACATCTAAACTCAACTCAACTAGTCAAATTGACATGTCAACTGAAAGAGAATATTCTCCCCTAAAATATAGGAGACTGGATAATGAATAATTATGAATAATAAACAAGGAAAAAACTTGGGAAAAATAAATCCTAGGTGTGTGTGAAGTAACTCCAACAGGA
The DNA here is from genome assembly GCA_009831015.1 of Picea engelmannii. Taxonomy (NCBI): domain Eukaryota; kingdom Viridiplantae; phylum Streptophyta; class Pinopsida; order Pinales; family Pinaceae; genus Picea; species Picea engelmannii. The sequence goes on along the minus strand of ML839700.1, from coordinate 35,091 downwards.
ACCACTATCTCAACCACATTTGTAGTTTTGTTTAAGAATTGTCATGTACAACACTTGCGTAGCAAATTTGCTATGCAAGTACTGTAAGTACACAAAGATTGAAAGGACAACAAAAGATGATTAGTATGCAGTAAATATAGACCTCCAAATTTGTTTTACTATCTACAAATGCACATGTTCCAAGAAAATCAGTTCTATACACAAGTTCTCTACACAATTGTTGTAGGTTGCAGTTACACAACATGCACACTACACAAATGACATTTTTGCATTCAACTTCAAGATCATTTCCTGAGCAACTGAAGAGGATTTTGGAAAAACCCAGAGAGGTTTTTGTTAAGTATGAGCTCAATAAAAAAAAATTGTCTAATGATTTACACAACTATCATAGTTTGATAGATTCAAATGAATATTTACGGTCCATTTTTCCATATTTTAGCATTTAATATTTTCCTATTTTAGTCATCATCTTTGGCTACAGATAACGAGGATTTGGAGAAGAATTTAAAAAAAAAAAAAACAGTTTTGTCAATCACAGACCCAGTAACAAAAACCTCTTTTAGTTTTTACATAGGTGTTATTATTTGGAATATATGAAATGATCTTTGAGGCCTACTTTCCAAAATTTTGCCAAGCCAGATTTGCTGACAGAGTTATAGAATCTTTGAAATTTGATTTGATGGTCCTCCAACTTAGTAAGGTGGATCCAAAATTAATATGGATATTGAATCTTGGATACTCTCCTATTAGATCCCATGATTTTCTCTTTAGTTGACACATTTTTAGTTGGTCAAAAATCAAACCCTAGATAGTAGGATATGAGCTGAGTTTTGAAAAATATTATTTACTAAACTATTGTAACAACTCTCTATTTTTGGCAAAGATGGATTTCGACCTCCTTATGCTAGAATATGATATTTATTGATATATTTGAGCACTTTGAAAGTGAAAAAGGGGGGAGTTGGTAGAAGTATAGTCATTTTGCTTGATATTGTAAAAAAATTCTCTAAATATGAATGAAATACAAATGCAGAAGTCCAAAATTTTCCAAGAAAAAGATTCTAATGGTGGTTTCCTGAAGATTATGCTCGAGTATTAGTATGTACTTCTTTTTTCTCATTACTCATATTAATTTCATCTATTTAAATCTGATATTACAAGGTCTAAAATTCATCTAAATGGTTCTTTAGATTCAAGTGATTTAAACTTTTTTTTTTCTCTCTTAGTGTTGGATTACTGAGAGAGGGGGTGAATCAGTAATGAGAAATTATACCAATTATTAATCCTTTAAACCACAAAGTATATTCATTTTTTTATCATCAATATCTTACTGTATCATAAGCATTAACATTCATCAGTGCATAATAAACAATAATAAACACATCCACACAATGAAAAGTACACCAATATTTACGTGGAAACCTAATGCATGATAAAACCACATAATTGTTTTCTTATATGTGAAGAATTACATTCAAGGAAGCACCAACTTCCAATTCTCCAACTACAACTGGAAGGAGACTCCAACCACCTAGTTTCTTAGGCTACAACCCGAGGGAAGCTCCAACTCCCCAATTCTCTGGCTACAATCAGAGGAGGCTACAAACCCCTATGTTCTCCGACTACAGCCAAAATGTGGATACAACCACCTATCCTTTCCCCATACAACTACCATGAAATATAAGTAGAATGATGGAACCACTATCACACTATCACTGTGAGATATACTGATGTAGACCTGTACCAATCAACCTGCACCAAACAACCTGTAACGACATATACCATAAAACTTGTAATCAACATGTAATAATAACCTGTAAATGACCTGTACCAATAACATGTGCCAACATGTACCATGCATCAACTTGTACCTCAACCTGTACCATAAACAAGTGCATCAACCATGCACCAAACCTGTAAAAATAACTTGTCACAAGAACATGTCCAAACAACCTATCAAAGAAACATGTCTCATCAATCTTATTAATCAAATCAGATCTACTCACCAAGATAAATCACCAAAACAACTCTCAACCATATGCACAATATCACCAAGATGTGCATCAACCAAGCATATCACAACATCTCATAATCATCACCAAGATCAATATGTGCTTCTAATAATATAACAAGACAAGTATGCTACATCATCCATAAACCATGTGTCAACAATACTACTAACAAGTGCCTCCAACCATGTACCAAGTATGTACCAATCATGCATCAACTACTCATCAACTATGGCTCATCAATATGTACTAACATCGTCAACTATACACCTCATGTATGTGTCAACTCATCAACTACTTGTCTCAACCATGTACCCAACATGTACCTCAACCATATACCAAATACATATACCAAAATAACCATCAAAAGTTCTCTAGCAATACATCACACTATCCATAACCAAATAGCATAAACCATTACATCAAACCATGTGCCACAACCTCATTGTTGTTATACAACCTCTATCTATAACATACCTCAAAAAACAACCCTCATCAACTTCATCATCCAAATCTGATTTGTAACTCTATAATAGACCTGGTGTATATTATCACATACATGCAAACCTTCCTTAACTTTAACAACAAGAGACTAGCATTTTCATCAAACTTTACTTTAGTCTCACATGACTAATTTTGGATTAGTCAAAAGCCCTAAATTGCAATAATAATAACTATGTATCTGTAATGAATAAAGATATGAAAATAGTACACAATGTTCTTCGATGTATTTTCTTCAATTCCTTCAGGTTTCACTGCTTGGAACCTCCCAAAAAAGGAGTTATAGCAAAAATGGCATACCTTTCTGAATTTTGTCTTATTTTAGAGAGATAACTTGTAGAGAATTCCCCGCACAGAATATTTTTTGTATGGATATGAAAATGGTACACAACATACTACATAATGTACTCTAACCAATACATTTGGTCTTACTGAGTTTGGATCCGTTATGAAGAATTTATGATGTTTTTCCCTGAAACACCCATTTTAGACTAGTTTCAGGACTAGCCACAAACCCTATTTTCCCCAGAGTGTAACTCTCAAAATAAAATGACACACAAGCTGAAATTTTTATCATAGTCACTTGGATATGTTTTATCAACAACCTCCATATTTCTCTATCTAAATCATTCTATAAAAACGTTATTGCGAAAGTGGTAAGATGGACTGTAAATAACATACCTTAGAAAACATCATCAAAAGACTTTATCCTCCCTTCAATTTCGGACTTCTTTACTTCACCTTCCCTCTAAAATTAGCCATAGATATCCTTTGGTTACCTTAGTCATTTATATATATTAAATATTCTCAATGGATACTAATGGGAGACCCTTTCTCTCTTATTTAGACTCTCCAAGTAGCTTCCTCTAGAAGTATCCGCTTAACCACTTTGTCCACTTAGCCACTTTGTCCACTTACCCTACTTTGTTCACTTACCCACTTTTTCCACTTAACCAACTTTATCCACTTAGACACTTTGTCCACTTAACCACTTTTTCCACTTAACCACTTCTTGTTGCAACCACTTTATTAGTTAAATAATTTCTCTGCAACCACTTTGACTACTTTATTATTTAAATAATTTATCTTTACTCAAAACTTCTTGTTGCAACTAACTTTAATATAATTATGCAATTCATAGTTTCTTTTCCCTTAACTAACTTCTTGTTGTAACCAATTTACTATTTAATTTATTTCTTGGTCAACCACTTTGACTATTCAATCTTCTCATCACAACTACTTTACCATAATTACCAAACTCAGAACTTCTTGTTGCAACTAATTTATTTTTAATTATTTTCTTAATGCAACAACTATACCCATGATTAACTCCTAGTTTCACCAACTTTGACTAGTCAACTTTGTTTAGGAGTTTCTAGAGTAATTTGACTTCTTTGACCTTCTAGGGGCTTCTAGATAACTCATGAGGGTTCTCCAACTCCACAATACCATAACTCTCTAACCGAGAGGAGTTATGTGGCATTCCTGTTATAACCCTAAATTTCACCACACATTCTTACCTAGCATAAGGCCAACTCATACCCCTTCATTGCCAAAACATCTATTGAACAACTCTTTGGAAATCCTCTTTTGTCAAGGCCCATGCGCCCTAACCCATTACTGCATGCGTGTGCATGCTAGCTGGCTCACTATAGCCTGTGTGTACCTAACAAAGCACGAAAAAAGGAAAGTTGCCGATGGAACAAAAAGATATGGGTCAGTTAACTGAAACTCCCATCCATGCATGGTCGAGGGTTCGTCCAAAACCCTAGCTCCTTCTAGCCTATAAAAGAAGGGGTAGGGGTACCATTTGGAAAAGGAAAAAATTTAGCGAAGAAACTCTGCCCATTTATGTAATCCATTGTCCCAACCCTTTAGCCTTTCCTCATGCCAAAGGAGATTTAATGCAAAGTAGTTGGAGGACAGAAGAAGAGGAGCCCAGGATCAGGTTCAAGGAGCGGTGGTCGGTCTCATCTTTGATTGTAAGTTGATTCATTTTCAGTAATAAAAAGAATACTTTTCCCATCCCAACGTATGAATTGTCTAAGATCTGATGAATTTACGCTTGATTTCTAACCCTTGAGTAGAGAAGTAGCATGCATGCATAGTTGTTATTTGTCTTGATTGCAGGTTATCTGTGGAAGGAGCAGTGCAAGCAAGTGGTCAAAGCGCAACAGAGGATATACACCGAACGCCAGTGATAAGGTTGGTGGTTCTCTTCATGCATTTACCATGAAAAGGGGGTTTTAATCTTGGGTTGCAGGTTAAAAGTAATTTATTTTCGGTCAAAATATGCATGCAAGTCTGACCCTAGTTTGCTAGTCCGTAGGGTATTTTTCCCAACAACAGAATTGGCGACCATACTGGGGATAATACTCTTTAGGGTTTATGGATTTCTTTAAAGTTTTTGGGTAGTTTAAAAGATTAGAGTTTATGTTTCTTTGCCTGTCTTTTTTTTTGTAAGGTCTAAGCTAGCAGGGAGCCTGGTTCTTTATACCACTTTTCCCTGACTGTTGCTTAACGGTAGTTGTCGGGACACACAGAAGTACACACAGCCTGCAGAAGGCCTGTACACGTGTACCTGCACCCTATACTCTTCCAGCCCATGTGTGAACGCTAGTTGTAGAGATAGCAGTAGCGTGTAGGAGTTCAAAGAACTTTAGAGGTAGTCCTCCTCTTCCCTGTCAGCATTATACATTCTCAGGGGGTTTTCTGGAATCCTGTCTGAGTCTTGTTGGTTCATAGTCCTGTCTCAGATTGCCTTTTTCACCTTATTATTCCTTGCATTATTTTTCTTTTCTGTTGGAAAAAACATCCAAGCCTTCAATGGACCCTGGTTGTTGATACCAGAGGCCTCTTCCTGGTCTGGACTACCTGTTTTTATTTTTTTCTTAGACTTTATACATACACACGGCCTGTACAAGGTCATCCCGCGTGTACACGCTTCCTGTTTCAGCTCAGCACGCATTTGCACGCGTGCTATTGTAGTGACAGTAGTGTGCTTGACAGGTTACTTTTTGTTCAAGGTCGGGCAGTCATTCCCTCCTTTGATGAGAAGTATTCCTCTCAGGTGTTTGAATCTAGGGTTGAACAGTCAGTAGGTTAGGTCATCTTACCCTTAGCCTGCTTTTTCTCAGTTGATAGTTGACAAAAAATATAAAAAAAATTATTTTTATGGTTTTTAGACAAGCGTAAGAGTCTATGTTTTCCTTATTTCCATTGTGTGTCTTTACTCTGATTCTTTGCGATCTACGCTTTAAGCCAAAATTTGTCTTTCTTGGTTTTGTGCTTGTCGGTATTTTCCCTTTGTTGCTTTACTAGCACTTAAATAAATAAAAAAACAATCTCTTTTCATTTTCTTCTTTGTTTGAAGAGTGTGTTTCTGCATCATTAGCTAGGGAGAAGTATTTTGTTTCGTAAGTTTTTGCAGTGCATTTAGAGCATAAGTATCTCATAGTCGAGCGAAATTCCTTTATGTTTGCTGCATAAAATCTTAGAAAAATTGAAAAGAAAAATAAATCTTTCTTTGTGAAAAGTTGTTGAAATTTTGCATTTAGTAAAAGTCTTTTGTTTCCAGCTTTTTTCATTCATTTTTTCTTTCGTCTTTACACACCATCAGTTTCACCTTCATACCCCTTGACGTAAGAAAAATCCTTAAAAGCAATGCTAATCTTAAAATCTACTAGACTTTTATGTTTGTAGGGTTCACAAACTAGTTCAGGATTAGGGCCTGAATTAGGTTGGAGAGGAAACTCTTCAAGGCCACTCAAAACCTGCAAGATACCAGATATATAAAATATGCAGAATAGAAATGAAATCCTAGAAATAACAGAATGACAGTAAAATATCCAGCATAATCTTCACAATACACAGAAATGATATACGCAATAGCAACAGAAATAACACTTTGATTCAGATAGCAATGTTCACAGGCCTCTTCGAGGGGGAAACCTCCAATAGAGCAACGCTCTGTTACAATAATATCCAAGCTAGAGTTTTCATACCCTCGACCCTTATTTATACTAAATGTGTCTATTAAGAGAAGCATCTAGAGGAAGATCCTTCTAGAAACGGAAGCTTCTATTAGGTCTTCTTACATCCGCCTTATTCTATTTTATTGAAAGGTCTTACTAATTTTGACCTTTATTACATCCGAATACATTGATCTACCTATGTGCAGGTTAGGAGCTTAACATGTCCTCCCCCTTAAAAACAGCCTTGTCCTCAAGGCTTGAGATGTGGAAACTACTGCATAATGGTAGCTGGTTCCCAAGTGGCATCGGCTGGAGTCATATCTTTCCACTTTACTAGCACTTCCTTGATGGTTCGCTGACGCAAGCGACACTCCCGCTAGTCCAAAACTGCTTCTGGTTGTAGCCAAATGGATCCTTCTTCAGCTAATTCTGGAAGGTTGGTTTGAATTTGGCACCTGGTTCCAATCACCTTCTTCAAACATGAAACATGAAAAACATGATGTAGCTTCGACTGACTGGGCA
>ML839700.1:7317-17521 GCA_009831015.1 Picea engelmannii | reverse complement strand
TAGAGTCTACAAGGCAAGGCGAACTTCTTACGACGCTTCACCGCCAACTATGCCGAAATCACCAAGGGCTTTATGCATTTGCTAAAGAAGGACGTTCCCTTCTTCTGGGATGAAGCCGCTCAACGCTCTTTTGACACATTAAAACACGCCCTCACAACCGCACCTCTGCTACGACCACCTAACTATAACAAAGATTTCTTATTATATTTGGTTGCCGCAGAGTCAACTATAGTCATGGTTTTGGTCCAGGAAGACGATTCGTTTTCAGAATACGTGATCTATTACCTGAGCCGAGGCCTCATAGGACTGGAACTCAATTATTCTCACATCGAAAAACTTACGTTGACGGCAGTTCATGCTGTTCAATGGTTCTGTCACTATGTTATGTTTCGTAAGACCACCGTCATTACTTTCGTGAATCCATTCTAGTACATGTTGACATGACGAGTTATAGGCGGAAAAATTAGTAGGTGGATAGTTATCCTCCAAGAATTTGACTTAGACTTCGTTTCAGTAAAGTCCAAAAAGTCCTTGGTCTTCGCAGAGCTTATTTTGGAACATCCGGTTGAGTCAGGTGACGTTGTGCCTGAGGAATCGCCTATCTAGGGGGATATGTTTTTGATTGCATCTTCAGACCCCTGGTACAGAGGTATACCTATCTATCTCCAAACTTTGAAGTGCCCCACCTCTGCTTCTCATGATGCGTGTTGGCGAACATTCCATCAGGCTAAGAATTATCTCATACTCGATGATATGTTGTATCAGAGAGGTGTAGATTGCATCTTGTGTTGATGTCTCACTCATGAGGAGGCCGTCATAGTGCTCAACGATTGTCATACTGGAGCTTGTGGAGGTCATTTATCTGGGTTGGAAACAACCCAAAATATTCTACGAGTAGGTTACTTCTGGCTGACACTTATCACATATTGTATCGAATCGGTCAAGAAGTGCCATTCATGCCAAGTCTTCTCTCGGAAGATGAGGGCACATCCTGCTCCTATGGTTCCTTCCATCACAGTTGGTCCCTTCACTAAGTGGGGGATTGATTACACTACTTGCAACCCCCCGTCAGCAAGGGGGCACCGCTATATCATCATCGCTGTCGACTACTTCACTAAGTGGGTTGAAGCTATGCCAACGTTTAAAGATGATGGAGAGACTGCAGCTCTCTTTTTATTCAACCAAATCATAGCACGGTTCGGCGTCCCGAGAGAGATTGTCACTGACCATGGCAGTCACTTTCAGAACCAAATGGTGACTGACTTAACATCAAATCTTGGGTTACGGCAGGAAAATTTATCACCCTACTACCCCCAAGCCAATGGGTAGGTGGAAGCTGTAAACAAAACTCTTAAGACTATTCTACAGTGAAATATCAACTCAACCAAGTCAAATTGGCATTTGATGTTATACTCGGCATTATGGGCTTACCGAACATCTGTTAAGACTGCAACCGGTTTCTCACCTTTCTAACTCATTTACGGGCTAGAGGCAGTCTTTCCCATCAAATGTCAAATCCCATCTCTAAAATTGGTAGTACAGTTATTGCCAGACACTTCTCCACTTGAAGAATGGTTAGTATTTCTTGAAGAAATAATCCATACCCACTTAATTCAAATGAGATTGGTTCACACCCCCAATCTCTCAGCCCATCACATCTAACAATTTTCTAAAAACTCATAAAGTTTTCCTCCACAGGAGGTGCCAAAAGAATTTTTTTAGTCTAGGTAGGATATCGGGGGTAGGCATCCAAATAACCCCCCGTTATCTGGTTCTCACATTTTCAAACAATAGAATTTGAAAAATAGGGAACTTTAAAATCCTCCAAGTCAAGTGTTCCTACACCATAAGGTAGGGAGATACCCGTGAAGGGTTGAAGGATGAGGTTTGGTTGTTCTGTGAATCCCCCCTTGAGTCACCCAACTCTTGGAAGAGATCCAGCCCGTGACCCATTTCTGAGGCCGAAAATGTAAATGTCGTGCTTTGACCGAGGTGTCTAGTGGCCAAATTTAGGACATCTACCCAGGTGGCAATTGTGGGCTGCAATTTCACCTTGATCAGATTTTGTGTGGCTATTAGGAAATATCGCCAACTCTTTCGGGATATGCACTCTCTACCCCTCATTATAACTGATTATTTCATCCTTCACTAGTTCCTCTTCCGGTGGCTTCAGACCCCATTGTTGAGTGCTCTTGGAAGGTCTAGTATTGTTTGAGAGGAAGGATGATACATATGTTAGGACACGATCATTTGTTTTATTTGTTATCCCACACAGACAAACTCCACCTACCCACATGTATGCTTATTTATAGTTGATTTATGTATGATGATCATTTGACTACATGGAATTGTGAGTTATATTGTGAAGGTCCAAATTATACAAGTCTCTTGTTTATTTATTTCTCTCATCACCATTTGCACACATTCACTTTGCTAGTCAGACATCATAGGGGACCCACAGAATCCCTGTCGTTCCAGACGCTTGCAGAATATCCCTCCTATTCTAGGAGGAGTTCCTAGTCTTACCAACTCACCGACTCAACCATATCACACCCATATGAGTGCCACTATTTTGGGATCATCTTTTATTGGTTCCACTTTACTTGGGTCCAATTCCAAAGGCCATCCATCCACTAACTCTCCTTCACAAGGAGGTGAGGGGAAAACTTCTTCTCAAGGGAGAAGTACAACCCCACTAAATCCCCCTCAAGGGTCAGGTCCATTACTTTCTCACACCATGGATGGAACTAATCCTCCACCACCACCACCCATGCCATATTTGGCATGTCTCAACATTCCCGATTTGAGTAAACTCATGAATGATCCTATATTACATGACCCCACATGGCCCAATATGCCTACCAAACTACCTTTAGATATTCCAAAATTCGAAGGAAAATCGGGCGAATATCCTGCCAACCATGTCATGGCCTTCCACTTATGGTGATATTCAAGCAACATCATGGATGAATCCATCCGATTAAGGTTATTTTAATAAACACTCACTGGTCCATCAACCAAATGGTATGTGGACGAAACATCAGGGTCCCATGTGACTTTTGAATCCTTGGCCAAAGCCTTTTTGGCCTTTTTCCAAATATAAGTTTGTCATGATATTGGTTTAGAACTACTCTCTAAGTTAAAACAAACCTCAGCTATGCATATTGCTGACCACATTCATGAATGTCTTCAACGACGTAGTTTATGTAAGGTAGAAACAACTAAAGAATAACATCTCGATTAGTTTCTAAAATCACTTGTCTCTATACTTTCCAAAGATGTGGCATCCACCTTCCCCTAATCCGAAGAGGAAGCCATCAACAAGGCTAAAAAATTCAACCTCATTTATGTTCAGTCGGGTTACTTATACACAGTATTACCTAATGTGCTGAGACCCGTACCATTTGGCCAGGACAAACCTGGCATGTCTCATGCTGCAAATGGGTTGATTGGTACCATGACACACCACATCCCGTACATCCAACCACCACCTATGTACGGTACACCCCAATATCTGCTGACATATGGAGGACCATATTATTACCCTCCCCCCCTACCAACAACTATATCATGTTGTTCCCCCTCCACTCATGAGTGGACCCTTGTCGTCACCCATCATGCACCCGACTTCTCAACCAACTTCAGGTTCCCCTTCTACCTCAACATATAACCTAGGCACTAGTGAAAGCGCTTTGCCTTCCTATGTGCCCTATGAATTGTTTCCAAAAAACAATCCATATTTTCCATTTCCTGGTCCTCCATAGCTGGTTTCTCCTCCACATGGACAACCACACGTCGACGTTGACTTTGTTCAACCCTCTCCCATTCAAAAAATTCATACTTTTGAACAGCTGAATATGGAAAATCCAACCCATCAGTCAAATAATGCCAAGAAGAAAGGAAAAAAATGAAACAATAATAACCCAGGACCAGTGGGAAATAACCCCCATCAAAACCAACCTACTGGGGGCAAATAGAATCAGGGAAACCAGAACCCCCAAGGGGACAATAAAAAAAATTTCCAAGGGAGGAACAAAAACAATAAACCTCCAGACGAACATACCTTGCGCTCTTTGTGGTGAACATGGTCATTATACTCACCATTTCCCCAAAATTTATAACTTTAAACGAGTGAAATAATCCATGAATGTTCCATGTCCTCCGGTGCCACCTGCCCCTTAGCAGGCCCCACAACATTATTTGCACCAAACACCCCCATCCGTGTTGCAAAACCCAATCCCACACCAAGGTGTGATAAATACTCAATGATAGGTACATCTTTCCCCACCACAAATGGGACAATATCAAAACCCTGGACATCCGGCAGATCACAATATCCTCCTCACTAGCGAATAATAAATTCTTCTGCAAATGCATGGTCGTCATTACAGTGTGACCCCTAAATTTACTCCCACCACTTTAGAAGCCACTCCAGCTACATACGGTCAACCCTTGATGATTCCACGCCCTAACATTGAACCCCCCATTTGTATCCCTCGCATTCCATTACGATGAAATGTCAACAACCCGCAGGCTAGGGAAACACACAATTACAGTCTGGTCAATGACTTGGTGCAATCTCCTACAACCATGTCTTGTATTGGAGGTCCTCCAAATCTGTTTAACTCAAAAAAAATCCTTACTTTCCACCTTGGAGGTAGTTGACCCATTTGATACTAGACTTATCACCTTTGATCTAGATAGCAGAGAACCTCATCTCCTCATTATGGTAGCTTTCCAGGTACCAATCAAGATTCAAAACATCACGGTTCATCGATGTATCATTGATGAAGGTGCATCCACATGCATCATGTCCAAAAATGTATGGAAAAAACTTGGCTCCTCTAAGCTAGTACCATCCGCCATCAATTTAAGAGCGTAGGATGGTTGATCATCCTCCCCTGAAGGGCTCTTTCAAAATGTCCCCATCGAACTCGGGGGAAAAACCATCCTCATCGAAATTGAGGTTATCGATGCCCCTCTCGATTACAATATCTTGTTTGGACGTAGCTACATGTACGCTATGAAGGCAGTGGCCTCTTATATGTTTTGAATGATGATATTCCCCCACAACGGGAAAATCATCACCATCAACCAAATTACACATTATGAGCCTAACCACTCCACCAACATCGAGAACATCCTGCCTCTTGTCTGCACTAGTTCTAATGATTATTCATTCATTGACATGGCCCCTAGAGTTTTCAAGGACCCATCCTTGCTGGGGGCATACCATTGAACACCACCTATCATACACCCTTCATCACAAGTGTGTGTCGTATATTCTAATGGAACTGACACTGGAGACACCATTCCTCCCACTAAGGCCTCTCCACACCTTGACGTCCCACCAGTTGAAGAAATTATACCTCAGGGATTACCTGAGAACCCTTCTACACCACTTATCCCTGATTTCACCCTCCCCTAGGGGAAAATCCTAGTTTGGGAGACAATCCCCCAAGCCATCACTCAAATTTCCTTATTCTACCCATCACCGGGAGTACAAGCATTTCAAGAAGGCACAACGCTTACCCTTCCCAACATGGTGCTCGCCATCCCTGTATGGTATCTACACCCACTCGTGATTGTTCCTTAACCATCTCTCCCTCCTCAGTCAGAGGGAATCTCGATGCATATTCTAGTACTAACTCTTACCACGCCACCCTCACCCCCAATTTCTAGAACCATTTCCATAGCTAGGGATAGACAAAATAAGAAAGAGCACACTGCTCCACTTCCTCCCTGAATTCAACCTCCTTTTGTACTATGCGAAAGAGAGGGACACCTCACAAATAGATGTCCTTCTCTTCCCGAGTTACGGAATCTGATCCAACTTCCTCAAGAAACCACAATTCTCCCCTCTTTACCAAGCACATCAAGTACTACGACCACATCCTCCACTATAGGAAGTAAAGGGATGCAAACCAAATTCACTTGTGCCATCTGTTCAGAGTATGGCCACTACACTCATCATTGCCCAGCTCTACCTCAGTTTCGACAGACGCTAATGACAATACGCCAAACCTTTCAGCAAGATCCCTCTCCACCACCACCTTCGGGTACCCATGTCACTGACATCCATTATGTCTCGACCTCAGTCCCTGAATGAATGAGATGCCCTTTCTCTCTTTGTGACTCACTTTCTCATTTCACATACCAGTTTCCTTTTATTGTTGAATACCGGTGTCGTCAATTAACCCTTATTCAAAATCATTCGACCACCTTACCTCATATGATGCAAGTTACTCCCCTTATCCCTTCTCTAGATACTCTCAACACCACCTCCCTTGAACCTGAGTCACTTCCCACCCCTCCATGGTTCATAAATAGATTGTCTAAGGATATTCCCCCAAATCCTCCCAATTCTCTGGTTCATTTCCCACATGAAAACTTACCCCCTACCACAGTTTATCCACCACAGTGTCTGGACATTTGGTTTATGACAAGTGAGCCATCACAACATACTTACAACATCCCCTCTATGTCTTCACCACTTGAATACAATCACACAGTGACAACCATCCATATTACCTCCCCAGATCTCCTATATTATCTCATTTTCCACTGCGACGAAGAAATCTTGTAGGAACTCACTACCCCCAATTTCCCATGGAATGCACTCCATCATAGAGCGCTTTTTCTCTCATGGGAATCCTTCGACGCTCCTATACAAGCCTCCATATGTGCAATCGAAACCAATGATTTATTTCATCAGGGCATATAGACTGGTTCAACAACCCTATCCCTGCACCCGATGCTTTTGAAGAAGGAAACATGGCCAATATCTCCCCCACTGTTAAAATCAACATTTCCATCAAATCGAGAATCATAGAAGAAATCACCATTGGCACCGCATGCTCCCCTAAGAAACTCACATCTTACAAAGCACTCTTTCAGGAATACCGAGATATTTTTTCTTGGTCATATACAAAGATTCCCGGCCCCAATCCTTCTATAGTCAAACATCGCATCAAAACATGACCAGATGTCACCCCAGTCCATCAACATCAGTGCCCACTTCACCCATCCATAGTTGCAGCTATCAAAGCCAAAATTGACAAGTTACGTGTCACAGGGTTCATATACCCCATTTTGTATACCTCATGGGTTTCCAACCCCATCCCTGTTAACAAAAAATAGGGCACTATTTGCATTTGCACCAACTTTTGTGATCTCAACCACACTTGTTCCAAGGACAACCTTCCAACCCCTTTCAACGACCAATTATTGATGATTTTGTAGGTCACGAAGCCTTATCCTTAATGGATGGGTTTTCCAGCTACAATCAAATCCAAATCCATCCAGCAAATCAGTATAAAACCACTTTTACTACCCCATGGGGTACTTTTTCTTATCGCATCATGCCTTTTGGGCTAAAAACACACAGGTGCTACGTTCCAATGGGCCATGAATTATGTTTTCCATGATCTTTCTCACATCATCCTCGCTTACTTAGACGACCTCACTGTTCAATCCAAGAAATGAACTCAACATTTAGATGACTTATGAGTTGTCTTTAAACGATGTTTTCAGTACAATATCCACTTGAACCCTCGCAAGTGTGTATTTTGCGTCACCGTTAAATGCATTCTTGGGTTCATTATCTCCCAACACGACAAAAAAATGGATCCCCTCAACTTCCAAGCTATCACAGAAATTCCACCACCTAGGAATTTGCACTAACTACAGAGCCTACAAGGAAAATCCAACTTTTTACATCGCTTTGTCCCAGATTACGTGACTCACGCACATGGTTTCCTTTGCTTATTGCATCATGATATCACATTTCGATGAGATGAACATGCCCAAATCGCTTTTGATGATTTAAAAGAAGCATTATCCAATGCCCCTTTGATTATTCCTCCAGATTATGATCAGAATTACATCCTCTACTTATCTGCCTCAGTCGTCTTAGTAGCAGGAGTCCTCATCCAACTAGGGGATGATGGGAGGGAACATGTAATTTACTACATCAATAAAAATATTTCAGGACCACCCCTGAATTACAATCATGATGAGAAACTATCCCTCCATTTGTCCTCGCAGTCCAAAAAATGTGTCATTATATCCTTCTTTGCACTACCAAAGCCATAGCAGTTTCTAACTCCATGCAATACTTTCTTAGTCAATGACAGATTAATGGAAAATTTGCCCGACGGATCATCATCCTTCAAGAATATGACCTATATTTCTCAACTCCGAAAAGAAATAAAGAATTTGTTCTTGCTGAACTCATCACGATGTTTCCTTCAAATGCTAAGGGTTCACCTATTAATACGGATTTTCCTGACGAACACCTCTTCTACATCTCCTCGGATGACCCCTGGTATGGAGACCTTCTCGTCTACCTTCAGACACAAAAGTTTGGGTCTCATTTCTTTCAATATGATCATCGGTGCATTCAACATCAGGCCCCTTGGTACCTCCTCATTGATGAAGTTTTTAACTGACATGGGGTCGACACCATACTTTGCCGATGTTTGACCATCGACGAACCGACAGAGTCTTTAACGATTTCCATAGCATCACTTGCAGAGACCACCTCTCAGGTATTTCCACCGCTCAAAAAATCATTCGAGCAAGATACTTTTGTCCCACTCTATTTCATGACTACATCCATGCTGTAAAGAGATGTGACAAATGCTAGCTCTATGCAAACAAAGCATGAGCACCACCCGCTCTTCTACATCCAATCATCACTGTCGGCCCCTTCTACAAATGGGGCATATACATCATGACTTTCAATCCTCCATCTAGTAATGGACACATGTACATCATCATGGAAGTAGATTACTTTACCAAGTGGTTCGAAGCCATGCCTACCTTCAACAATACCGCTAACACAACGATGCGTTTTTTCTTCAACCACATCATTATTTCATAATTCCACTACAATTAGTCTCTGATCATGGTAAGCAATTTGAATAATGATATCTTCATCCAAATCTCCTCAAAATTAGGCTTCTCCCATGAGTTTTACTCCCCATACTACCCCCAGTCCAACAGACAGGTTGAGGCTATCAAAAAAGTCCTCAAAACCTTGCTACAACCTACCATCAAAAAACACAAGATCAATTGGCATCATATGTTTTTTTCAGCATTATGGGCTTATCGCATGATAGTCAAAATTGGCATCGGTTTTACATCGTTTCATCTCGTCCATGGGATCAAATCCACCCTCCCCATCGAGTGATAAATTCCCATGTTGCACACCGCCATTGAGCTATTACCTGACACCGCTCCAATGGAGCAGTGCTTGCTGAACTTAGAGTCATTGGATGAATATTGTAGGTCTTCATTATAGAACAACGAGGTAGCTAAAAAATGGTCCAAAGCCACATTTGACCTCCATGTCAACCTATATCATCCTAGCCTACGATATCGCTCACGATACTCTCGTTCATGGTAAATTCGAGTCATTATGGAATGGAACCTACATTTTCCAACACTTCCTCACTAAAGGTGCATACATCCCGACCTCTCCAGAAGGTTATCCTCTCAAAGAACCCGTCAATGAGTTGTACTTAAATAATTTTTACACCTGAGCGTAGTCATCCTACAATAGGCATTTTCTTTGTACACATTTGTATAGTTTTTAGTATTCATTTTTCACCTCCATGCCTCATGTCTAATCTACCATCCGTGTTATTGAAAGATGCATCCTCCATCGACCTACCACATCGGTTACACTAACGGTGCTAGCCGGTGGACACAGAATCTCGCTTCGATCGCTTGGGCCCTCTATACCCCCTCACATGAACTACTCCACTCTAGTGGCATGTGTTTGGGCTCAGCCATCAACAACCAAGAATAATATGCAACCATTATTTGTCTCCTTGCCAAGTCTAGTCACTGCCACATTCGTCACCTTAATGTCTTATTACATTCCCATTTTGTCGTTCAGCAACTCAACACTTTATATCATGTCCATGATCCTTTCCTCTTTCGCAAATACCTACAAGTTAGACTCTTATCTCCAAACTTTGATTCAATTACATTTATACTTATTCCACGACAATTTAATCAAATAACAGACAACATAGATAACCTAGTGTTAGATTGGCATTTATCACATCAAGACATCATTACGTATACATAAATCATAAAACATCGATCACAACATATAGATTAGACATCATATACCATCAAAAAATATAAACACATGTAAACATCACAAAGATCCAAAAGATGTGTATCCATATAT
>ML839699.1:43845-66796 GCA_009831015.1 Picea engelmannii | reverse complement strand
TTCTCATCCTATATTGTTGCACATTGCATTGTTGCCTTTGCATCATAGGCTAGACTTTCCCCCAACCTTTAAACTAATTAAAACCAACTCCTAGAACTTAACATTAATCTCATCTAGAAACTAGAGTCTACCCCCCTTGGCTTCCCTAGGAGTAAGCCTAGACGGAAGAGGTTCAAGTCAAAGTGACAGCGTGGTCTTTGAACCTAGGCATTGTGCCTCCAAGGACACACTAAGTGAGCAGGACTTAGCTCACGTTTGCAAGTGTGTATAAGGACGGCAACACACCATGTAGGTAAGTTTACTTAGGTCAGTGGTCAGTTACTGTGCAGATTTGACTTATTGTTGCTTGACAAGTGCATTGTCAACCACCCTTCTATAATGTTGGGCTCCTTCCAATGTATTATATATACAGGTGTTTTCCTTATAATAAACATCAGATCAGATATAGATCACATATACAGTAGTCTTTCTGTCATTTATGCTTCTTTCTGTTGTTCTTTTGTTTTGTCGATATGGAGTTCAAGCTCGTGTAGGATCCTGGTTAACGCTCCTGGTTTTTAAACATGGTATCAGAGCACAGGAGGTAGAGCTTTCTCCATTGCTTCGGTTTTTCTTTAATTGGTGATGGCCTCAACTTGTATCATAGCCATGACCCTCTGTTTTTCGAGCTCTCTGCTATTTATGGGGTTTTTTGTGTTTCATATCTGCTCATTCACACTCCTGGCGGACTACACTTTTAGCTGACCCCTTCTCTACACCCTTAGCTTGTCGTTGTTAGCTTCATATTTTGGGTCATTCATCTAAGGTTTCAGTGGCGATAGCAATTTGTTGAGTGATTGATGGAAGTCAATAGTAGATTCTTACTGGACAGATGGTCGCTCATTAGGGATTCCTACTCCGGCCATGCGTTCTTGCGGTGATCCACTGTAATGTCCCCACTTTGGGACATCATTATATTACACAGTGTTATAACTTATGATGACCAGGGTAGCCAGTTGGAGATTATAGCAAGTACAGGGATTATTGAGAGGCATTTTGGGGTCTGGCTTGCATCGCTCATCCTGTAACGCACCCACTACGGCATAATAGATTTATAGCTTTTCTTCTTTCCTTTTTATCTCGAGGGATAGAATCCCCGAGTTCCTACGAGGTCCTAGCGCAGGCTAGTCCTTCCAGTCGGGGCCTTCCCTAAGCCAATCCGTCGGTTCTTTCATTGAAAACCCGTCTTGTACCGCTCAGGTACCAAGTGTAGATTTCGCCTCCATGTTATCATTGGTTATGACCCTGGCCAAGCCAAGAGGCACCTTTCGCACTTTGCGACTCAGCGATGCACGAGGGTCGAGTCTTTCGACTCTTCAAACCCCGAAACCCGAAATCCTACCTTTGGGTGAGATCGACGGCTACGAGTCTCTCTCTGATCCGACGGTCCTAGCCGTATTGGGCCTTCGGTAACCGGGAGTTCGAAAAGCAAGGAGGTCGAGTTCTTCGACTCTTCAAACCCCGAACCCCGAATCCTATTCCTACTGAGCCAATTCAGAGTTTCGCACTTCGGGACTTCGTGACTTGCGAAGACGAGGGGTCCTGCCCTTTCGTCTTCCGGATGCCGAAACACCGAAAAGCCGAAACCTGTCCATGCTAAGCTAATTCAGAGTTTCGCACTTCGGGACTTCGCGACTTGCGAAGACGAGTGGTCCTGCCCTTTGGTCTTCCGGGTGCCGAATCACTGAAAAGCCGAAACCTATTCATGCTAAGCCAATTCGGAGTTTCGCACTTCGGGGCTTCACGACTTGCGAAGACAAGGGGTCATGCCCTTTGGTCTTCTGGGTGCCGAAACACCGAAAAGTTGAAACCTATCCATGCTAAGCCAATTCGAAGTTTCGCACTTCGGAACTTCGCGACTTGCGAAGACAAGGGGTCCTGCCCTTTGGTCTTCCAGTGCCGAAACGCCGAAAAGCTGAAACCTATTCATGCTAAGCCAATTCGGAGTTTCGCACTTCGGGACTTCGCGACTTGCGAAGACAAGGGGTCCTGCCCTTTGGTCTTCCGGTGCCGAAACACCGAAAAGCCAAAACCTATTCATGCTAAGCCAATTCGAAGTTTCGCACTTCGAGACTTCGCGACTTGTGAAGACAAGGGGTCCTGCCCTTTGGTCTTCCGGTGCCGAAACGCCGAAAAGCCGAAACCTATTCATGCTAAGCCAATTCGGAGCTCCGCACTTCGAGACTTCGCGACTTGCGAAGACAAGGGGTCATGCCCTTTGGTCTTCCGGGTGCCGAAACATCGAAAAGCCGAAACCTATTCATGCTAAGCCAATTCGGAGCTTCGCACTTCGGGACTTCGCGACTTGCGAAGACAAGGGGTCATGCCCTTTGGTCTTCCGGGTGTCGAAACACCGAAAAGCCGAAACCTATCCATGCTAAGCCAATTCGGAGCTTTCAGGACGTTGCCAAGTCCACCCTCTGGCCTATGTGAAGGTCAAGGTCGACGGCAATCGAGCTCCGACAGATCCTCTTGAGGGTTCCTGGGTAAATTATCCCTAGGTTTGGTGAACTGACTAAAGCCTTCCTAAATTGCCGAGCTATATAGTCTATGGTAGGGGTAAGGTAAACTCGTGGGTTTACTATCATAGTAGCCCTTTTCAGGGACTCACTTCGACTCAGGAATGCGAGGAAACCTCCCGGGAGAAGTGCCTTCGGGAGATTAAGCCAACGCACAGCGCGAGCCAGGTAGTTGGGGTCATTCTCCAAGGCACGGACTCGTATCCTGAACCTATTCATTCTATGCCTAGACCGAATATGGTCATATAAGTATAAGTATGCATCCATTGTTTCCAAATCAAAACACAGGCAAACACTTCCATACAGAAAACATTCATGAGCGTATAAACATGAGCATGCATTCGGTTCGAAATATAAGACATAACACTTATCAGGAAACACCAGTCGTGTTGCGACTACTGAGAGGGGCACTCGTTTCCACCCAACTGTAGGCTCAGTGAATCCAGATGGATTTACCACTAGCCACCCCCGAGCTAGACCACGATGCTTGGAGTTTCAATCTCCTATTTCCCGCTCAACGGAAGTCCAGAACGAAGGTTTATTTCTTTCTCCTCCACTGTCCGGGACTCTCTGTCTCTCCAGAGTTTTTCTTCCGTCTTCTTTCTCTACGATCCTTATCGCCTGTGCTCTCCCCCCCCACACTTCTTTTCTTGCCTTGTTCTGCAAGGTTGCGTGTGGCACGAATTTCCTCGTCCGGGGTCAGGCCTGAGGGCTTCTACGGATGGGCAGTTCACCCCCATCCCCTCATTAACTCATGAGGAGCCTCCCCACCTACCATCCTGGCGAGTAATTCATTCCAGGGTCAAAGAGCCGCTTTGGTCTTTGAGCCAGTAAAAACCAATACGGTATTGGTTCGGTGGAAGTTAACGCCACCATTCCAAGTGCCTTCCACCACCTTTCATTGGCCATCGTGGTCTCTTTCAGCACATCCCCCTCCCAGCAATCAAGCAACACATATTCATAACATTATTAACATTTATCGACCCTTTATACAAAGTTCTATCAAATCAAACATTCACATCTTTGAGTTTGCCATAGTTCTTGGCCAATATAGTTATTTTTACAGACTGGGGGAAACAGGGTGTTACAATTCCCTCCCCCTTAAAGGAACAGTGTCCTCGATGTTCTATCTATCAATAGAATGTGTATGTACAAAAGTAAACAAAATCGGATATGCATGTTTCATGGCATCTTCCATTTCCCACGTAGCCTCATCTGGACCAAAATGTTTCCACTGCACCTTGACCTGTGCAATGGTTCGGTTCCTGAGTGGGGTTTCCTTTCTGTCTAGTATGCATTGAGGTTATGGCAGAAATTCTCCCTCCAGTTCCACCTGGATCACAAACCAGTCGATTACATGATTAGAATCGTGTACATATTTCTTGAATAATGAAACATGGAAAACATTATGTGCTTTTACTGTGGGAGGAAGTGCTAGTCTATAGGCTACAGGTCCTACTCTATCTAGAATTTCAAAGGGTCCACAATACCGAGGTGCCAACTTGGCACAAGCTCCCATTTTCAGGGAACTCTTCTTGGGCCTAACTCGGAGATATACGTGGTCTCCCGCCTTGAACTCTCTTGGGGTTCTCTTTCGATCGACGTAACTTTTCAATCGATTCTGAGCGACCTTTAGATTTTGTTTTATCCGAATTACTTCTTGTTCCATTTCCTTCAACATGTCGAGTCCAATAGTAACTCTGTTTACGGGATTACTCCAACTGACTGGAGTGTTACATGGCCTACCGTATAGGACTTCGAAGGGACTCGTCTTCAGGGATTCTTGGTAGCAGTTGTTGTAGGCGAATTCCACCAATGGCAGGTAATCTTCCCACTTTTTGGGTTGATGCATTACATGCATCCTTAGCATGTCTTCTAATATTTGGTTCACTCTTTCCGTCTGTCCATCGGTTTGAGGATGATAGGCTGTGCTAAACAGTAACTCGGTCTCCAGACAAACCATCGGGGATTTCCAAAAGCTGGAAGTAAATTTCGTGTCTCTGTCAGACACGATCTCTTTAGGCATACCATGCAGTCTGAATATCTCCTTCATGAATACGTTGGCGATGTCTATTGCCTTGCAAGTCGACTTGACGGGAATAAAATGAGCGGACTTGCTCAATTTATCCACCACTACCATGATGGTGTCATTCTGTTTGGTCGAGGTTGGTACTCCGATGATAAAATCCATGGAGATGATTTCCCATTTCCATTCCGGGATTGGTAAAGGTTGTAATAATCCTGCGGGGTGTCGGTGTTCTGCTTTAACCTGTTGGCATTATATGCATTTGGCTAAGTACTCAACTATGTCTTTCTTCAGTCCAGGCCAATAGAATAGTTTCCTGGTGGCCGTGATCATCTTCTGGTATCCTAGATGACCAGTATAGGGTCTTTTATGTAGTTCATCCATTATGAACCTCTTCAAGTCGTCACAATCTGGAATATACAATCTGTTTCTGTAAGTGAGCAGACCTCCTTCTATCTTCTGGTAGCCTTCATATTTTATCTCTGTGGGTTCTTGCTCCAGGTACGAGGTCACGATCTGGAAGAATGTGTTTGTTTCTTGTGCATTCCCGACTCTTTCCTTTACATCCGTCTCGCAGGTGCTTACCGCTGCCAGGTGAATTGTTTTCATACTTCTGCTAAGGGCATCGACCACCTTATTTTCCTTTCCTTTAATATGTTTGATTTCAAAATCAAACTCGCTAAGGAGGGCCATCCACCTAGCTTGTCTGGCATTGAGCTTTGGTTGGTCAAACAGATATCGCAATCCACAGTGGTCTGTCATAAGTACAAATTTCCTTCCCAGGAGGTAATGCCTCCACATTTTTAAGGCGTGCACTATGGCGGCCAGCTCTAGATCATGGGTCACATAGTTGACTTCGTGCTCATTCAATTTTCGGGATTCATAGAAGACCACACTTCCTCCTTGCATAAGGACTCCTTCGAGCCCTTCCTTACAGATGCCTGTGCACACGAGGAAGTCAGCTTCAGGATCGGCGATCTTCAACACGGGTGCGTGGGTCAGTAGATGTTTCAAGGTTTGAAATCTTTCTTCACATTTTTGTGTCCACGTGAATTTAGTCCCCTTCTTCTGGAGGGCAGTGATTGGACACCCAATCTTGTAGAATCCTTTTATAAATCTCCTATAGTATCCTGCTAAGCCCATAAAGGATCTGATATCCGAAACGTCCTTTGGGGTAGGCCATTCCATGATAGACCTGATCTTGTCAGGGTCTACTGCTACTCCTTCAGATAGAACATGGCCCAAGTAATGTATTTGCTTCTGGAAGAAGTCACACTTGTTGAATTTGGCATAGAGTTGATGTCCTTGTAGCACTTGAAGTACAAGCCTTAGGTTTTCCTCATGTTCCTCTCTATTCTTGGAGTAAATTAATATATCGTCAATAAAAACCAGTACAAATTTGTCTAGGAATTTGCTGAGCACATTGTTCATCAAGCACATAAAAGTGGCAGGGGCATTGGTTAATCCAAACGGTACTACCACAAACTCATAGTGACCATATCTCGTCCTAAAGGCAATTTTGTGGATGTCTTCACCCTTGATTTGAACTTGATGGTATCCAGATCTCAAGTCAATCTTTGAGAAGATGGAAGCACCTCCCAATTGATCGAACAGGTCATCGATCCTAGGTAAGGGGTACTTGTTCTTTATGGTTACCTTATTGAGTTGTCTATAATCTACACATAGACGAAGGGTACCGTCTTTCTTTTTCGCAAGCAGGACTGGTGCTCCCCATGGAGACAAGTTGGACCGGATATAGCCTTTGTCCATCATTTCTCTCAATTGTAATCTAAGCTCAACTAGCTCAGGTGTGCTCATCCTGTAGGGTGTCCTAGACACTGGCACCGCTCCTGGTGCAAGTTCTATCGAGAAGACAATGTCCCTTCTCGGAGGTAGGCCTGGTACCTCTTCCGGAAATACATCTCTATATTCTCTTAGTGTGGGGTGGTCTTCGAGGTTTGGTTTGTTATCTTCAATTGATTTCAACACCTGTATCGCATATAGTGGACATCCCTTTCTGCAATACTTTCTCATTTGAAGAGCTGATATTTGTCTCACCGAGACGGGTTTCTGGATCCCTTGAAGGGTTATCCTTCTTCCTTCTTCCTTCTTCACTTACACATTCTAAGGTTTTATGGTAACAGTCTAGTCTGGCTTTATGTGTGGCTAGCCAGTCCATACCAATCAACAGGTCATATGATCCTCGAGGTAATATGTTAAGGGTTGCTTAAGTGGGGAATTCACCCATAATGAATTGGCAAGCTGGTATGACCTCCGCTACCTTTCTTTTGGTGCCAATGGCTAACTATACCAACCATGGCTTGGTGTGTTTATGTGGTTGTAGTTTACACTTATCAACAGCCTTAGGGGCTATATAACTCAAATTTGAACCAGGGTCAATCAGAATAGACACTGGATGGTTGGTGATCATACATTTTATTTCCACCACTGAAGCTTGGTGGTTAGCTTGGTTGTTATCCAAGGCTGCATAAATTTGCAGCACACTCCTAGCCACGTCATTGATGGTGGTAGCTTCTTGAACGTTGTAAATTCTCCGGTTATTCTGTTGTCGGTGCGGGCAGTCCCTTAGTAGATGTTCTTCTCCACAACCCCAACATTTCAAAGATTCTCTCTTTGGGTTATCAGTCTTTCCTGGGGCAGATCCAGAAGGTTTATTTCCACCTAAGGAAGGGAAGTTTTGTTGGTGTACACTTCGGGCTGGGAAGCTCATCCTTGAGTTCTTTTTATAGTTTTTAAATCTTAGGGATTTAAACCCCTTCTTCTGGAATCCCGAACTATTCTTCTGCTTCCAGCCTTTGCGAGGTTTTGTCTGATGCCCGGGTTGTTTATGACAATATCTCACCTTTCGGATAGTGTCTTCTAGAGTCTTTGGCTCGTCAAACTCGATCCGGTTTTGATAGTCCTTAGGGAGTCCACTGATGAATCGTTGCACCTTTGCCTTTTCTTCTTTTATATAGGGTACGTACCTCAACAACTCAAGGAATCTGCTGACATATTCCTCTATGGTGAGTTGCCCTAGCTTGAGTTCATAGAATTCTTTAGTCTTTTCGTCGAAATACTTTTCCGACAAATACTTCTTCCTGAAGTATTTCTCAAACCGTTCCCAAGACAGGCCCTCTTCGTGAATTCCTTTTACATTCTTAAGGTCTTCCCACCAAATGGAAGCCTTTCCATTCAAGTTGAAGGTGGCCACTCGGGCCTTAAGGTTTTTTGAGGAGTCATGGACTCTGAAATACTTCTTTAGTCCAAGCAGCTAGGCCTCCGCTTCCTCTCCCTTCTTTATTTCACCGTCGAAGGAGGGTGGTTTGGCCTTCTTGAATTCTTCGAGATTCTGACTCTTGGAAAGCTTTCGCTTCTTCCGTTTTCTTCGGGAATAAGAACTAGTTCTGCTGCTAGAAGATCCCTCCGAGTCGCCAGCTTCCTTTCCAGAGGAATCGTCCGACGCTTGTCCCCTATCTCTGGGGTGGACCTTTCTCGAGGTACTCTTCTCAGTGTGGCCACTTAAATGACCATGTTTCTGTATCTCAGGTGGACTTCGACTTTTCTTTGTCTGTCGTCGATCCACGTTACTAGTGTCAGGTTCATGCTGCTATTGTCTTTGTATGTCGGATAAACTCTGCAGTAAGACTACATTAATTTTCGTTTGCTTCTCTTGCTCTTTTATCATCCTCTCGTTGTCAGCCATGCAGCTCTGTAGTTCGACCATGAGGCTCCTCACAATCTCAGCTAGATCTGGAGGGGTCCCTACCGCCCTCCTTTCGTCAGACTCTTCGTCTCTATTGTGGGAGCCTTCCCCCACCTCGTGGTGAGTCACCATTCTATGCGTCTGTAGTCTCCCGCGGTTGATCGTCCGCTTGTGTGCAAAAGAAAAACGCTTGTTGTTAGTCAATATTTATATTCATTCGTAACTAGCGCATAATTCATATTTTTCACATGCATACACACAATAGGAGTTTTCATTCTCAACTTCGACTTTTGATTAAGGGGGTTAAGATAGAGGGTTACTCCTTTTAAGAGTACTTCGAATGGAGTTTCTGCGCAACTCGTTCATGAGCCCAAGCAGGCCAAGTGTTGTAACCATGCTCTGATACCAATTTGTAACGCACCCACTACGGCATAATAGATTTATAGCTTTTTTTCTTTCCTTTTTATCTCGAGGGACAAAATCCTCGAGTTCCTACGAGATCCTAGAGCAAGCTAGTCTTCCTGTCAAGGCCTTCCCTAAGCCAATCCGTCGGTTCTTTCATTGAAAACCCGTCTTGTACCGCTCACGTACCAAGTGTAGGTTTCACCTCCATGTTATCATTGGTTATGACCCTGGCCAAGCCAAGAGGCGCCTTTCGCACTTCGCGACTCAGCGATGCACGAGGGTCAAGTCTTTCGACTCTTCAAACCCTGAAACCTGAAATCCTACCTTTGGGTGAGATCGACGGTTACGAGTCTCTCCTTAATCCGACGATCCTAGCCGTATTGGGCCTTCGTTAACCGGGAGTTTGAAAAGCAAGGAGGTCGAGTTCTTCGACTCTTCAAACCCCGAACCCTGAATCCTATTCCTACTGAGCCAATTCGGAGTTACGCACTTCGGGACTTCGCGACTTGCGAAGACAAGGGGTCCTGCCCTTTCGTCTTCCAGGTGCCGAAACACCGAAAAGCCGAAACCTATCCATGCTAAGCTAATTTGGAGTTTCGCACTTCGGGACTTCGCGACTTGCAAAGACGAGGGGTCCTGCCCTTTGGTCTTCCGGGTGCCGAAACACCAAAAAGACGAAACCTATTCATGCTAAGCCAATTCAAAGATTCGCACTTCGGGGCTTCACGACTTGCGAAGACAAGGGGTCATGCCCATTGGTCTTCCGGGTGCCAAAACACCGAAAAGCCGAAACCTATCCATGCTAAGCCAATTCGGAGTTTCTCACTTCGGGACTTCGCGACTTGCGAAGACAAGGAGTCCTGCCCTTTGGTCTTCCAGTGCCAAAACGTCGAAAAGCCGAAACCTATTCATGCTAAGCCAATTCGGAGTTTCGCACTTCGGGACTTCGCGACTTGCGAAGACAAGGGGTCCTGCCCTTTGGTCTTCCGGTGCTGAAACACCGAAAAGCCGAAACCTATTCATGCTAAGCCAATTCGGAGTTTCACACTTCGGGACTTCACGACTTGCGAAGACAAGGCGTCCTGCCCTTTGGTCTTCCGGTGCCAAAACGCCGAAAAGCCGAAACCTATTCATGCTAAGCCAATTCGGAGCTTCGCACTTCGGGACTTCGCGACTTGCGAAGATAAGGGGTCATGCCCTTTGGTCTTTCGGGTGCCGAAACACCGAAAAGCCAAAACCTATTCATGCTAAGCCAATTCGGAGCTTCGCACTTCGGGACTTCGCAACTTGCGAAGACAAGGGGTCATGGCCTTTGGTCTTTCAGGTGCCGAAACACTGAAAAGCCAAAACCTATCCATGCTAAGCCAATTCGGAGCTTTCAGGACGTTGCCAAGTCCACCCTCTAGCCTATGTGAAGGTCAAGGTCGACGGCACTCGAGCTCTAACAGATCCTCCCGAGGGTCCTTGGGTAAATTATCCCTAGGTTTGGTGAACTGACTAAAGCCTTCCTAAACTGCCAAGCTATATACTCTGCGGTAGGGGTAAGGTAAACTCGTGGGTTTACTATCATAGTAGCCCTTTTCAGGGACTCACTCCGACTCAGGAATGCGGGGAAACCTCCCGGGAGAAGTGCCTTCGGGATATTAAGCCAATGCACAGCGCGAGCCAGGTAGTTGGGGCCATTCTCTAAGGCACGGGCTTGTATCCTGAACCTATTCATTCTATGCCTAGACCGAATATGGTCATATAAGTATAAGTATGCATCCATTGTTTCCAAATCAAAACACAGGCAAACACTTCCATACAGAAAACATTCATGAGCGTATAAACATGAGCATGCATTCGGTTCAAAATATAAGACATAACACTTATCAAGAAACACCAGTCGTGTTGCGACTACTGAGAGGGGTGCTTGTTTCCACCCAACCGTAGGCTCGGTGAATCCAGATGGATTTACCACTAGCCACCCCCGAGCTAGACCACGATGCTTGGAGTTTCAGTCTCCTATTTCCCGCTCAACGGAAGTCCAAAACGAAGGTTTATTTCTTTCTCCTCCATTGTTCGGGACTCTCTGTCTCTCCATAGTTTTTCTTCCGTCTTCTTTCTCTGTGATCCTTGTCGCCTGTGCTCTCCCCCCCCCACACTTCCTTTCTTGCCTTGTTCTGCAAGGTTGCGTGTGGCGCAAATTACCCTGTCCGGGGTCAAGTTTGAGGGCTTCTACGGATGGGCGGTTCACCCCCATCCCCTCATTAACTCATGAGGAGCCTCCCCACCTACCATCCTGGCGAGTAATTCATTCCAGGGTCAGAGAGTCGCTTTGGTCTTTGAGCCAGTAAAAACCAATACGGTATTGGTTCGGTGGAAGTTAACGCCACCATTCCAGGTGCCTTCCACCACCTTTCATTGGCCATCGTGGTCTCTTTCAGCACATCCCCCTCCCAGCAATCAAGCAACACATATTCATAACATTATTTACATTTATCGACCCTTTATACAAAGGTCCGTCAAATCAAACGTTCACATCTTTGAGTTTGCCATAGTTCTTGGCCAATATAGTTATTTTTACAGACTGGGGAAAACAGGGTGTTACACATCCCATTTCATCATTATGATCCATTCCGCACAAGTTGGCTTTGGTTCCGTTGCATTCCGACGATTTCCATGATTTCGAGTATTTTGAGCTATAAGTTAATTAAATTCACTGAAGAGGTCATTTTGGGCACATTACTTGGAGGAACCTCTCAGTGTAATAGCTCATTGGAATCGGGAGGAGCAACACTACAGGATGGGACGGTGAGAAGTGACTTTCGATGGCCAGGGAAGCCACAAGGAGAGATAAAGTGTTTTTCAAAGGTAAAAAGGTTAATTAATTAATTAAAGTGATTTAATTAATCAATTAAATATTAATAAAATGAAAGTCACTTTGGAGGGACAAGAGGAGCAGGAAGTATAAAGGAAAGGCAAGGGCCTCTATTCATTGATTCATGTATGTTTATCATTTTGATATCTGGCTTCTAGCTAGAGAGCCCATACCTTGGGGGTTTTGAGGGTTTTGACTTAACAAACCCTAGAGGACGATTCGGTGGTGAAAGATTCCACCTAGATTGTCCCAAGCTTGGTCCGGAGATGCAATATCCTCCCACACCATTCTAGTTCAGATCTACTCAGTGCAGGAGGGTTCTACACCAGCCATAAGCACAGGAAGAGAAGGAGGGCACACCATTGGGGGTATCCAGCAAGGGGGGCGCACCATCCCTTGAGAGGAGTTTGTTCCAGGTTATTGGCAGGAATTCTGGAGATTCTATCACCTAGGTTTTCATTGCAGGGTCGTGGCCATTAGATCTAGTGCATTTCGGTGGAGTTTTATGGATCATTTGATTATTTGGATGCATGGGACGAATTGGAGGAGAGGAGCACACTTCATAAAGTGATTTTAGCCATTTGGTAGACCAAATCTTCATCATTTCGCTTGGGACTTCACCAGGGAGGTAACCAAGCCCCGATCTATCATTCTAGTGGGTTTGTGGACCATTTGGAGGCCTCTAGGAGGAAGGCCGAATTATCTAGGGTTTCAAGCATGCCGGGGGGTGCACCATTCTTGGAGGGAGGCTAGATCCATGACTTTGAGAGGGGTCTTGGAGTTTTGAGCACCTGGGTTATTCTTGCCTTTACCCGATCTACTGTTTGCCATATTTGTTGGAGTGATTGGACATCTTTGGCAGCAACGCCAAATTATTGAGGAGCTTCAGGGTTCCAGCAGAGCGTGGCATCTTCCAGCTTGGGGGTTGACACTTCATACGGCCCAGATCTTCCATGTATTGGTATTCATGGTGTATTCAGCCTTTGGAGGCTTATAGTATCTTCTTGGAGCGTTTTGTAGCAACTCCTATTTGTTATTGGATCATCTGTTGAGTATTCCAGATTGGCATCTTCATTGTATCAGGTTCTTGCATATTGTTATGAAATAAAGATCAGATTTGAATCGTTTGGGTTGTCTATCATATTGTTGGTCTTGCATATGTTGAGGTATGTTCCATCGCTTATCTTCTTATCTATTGCTGCAAACACACATCTAAAACATCAATATAATCCTAAGGCCGAAATCAAGAGGACAACCTGCAAGTAAACACATACAAACAAGTAAATCAGCAAAGTGTTTGACGAAATACCACAACCAAAAAAAGTTTAAAAAGACACCCAAACTGTGATGTTACTGGCATATTGGCTTGGGAACATTACATCTACTGCCAGCTAGGATTTTTGGTGGTCGTGATATTCCTGGTTATTTGCCTGACATGGCAAATCGATCTTCACCTCGCTGGTGGTAAATGTCTTTCTCCTCTTACCGTGGCCCTGGCTAGCGTTGCAGGGTTCCGGGCACTTTTGTAGATGGATAATTTCGTGTTATCGGTGGTTGTCGCTCTAATGTGACACCTACAAGGGCTCCATCTTTGGGATCATCACCTGCTTTTTCGTTTACTACGGTGCCCGTCAATGAAGGTTGAAGATTCGCCTGCATCATTGTCTAGGGGGGGGCTGACTTATCTCCCGCCAGTGGTGACTCCACTCCTTTGATCACAACCTTTAATCAGATCGAGGGGCTCGACTTTCACCACTGTTGCTTGCTGCTCTCTTACACTCTGTGCAAATTGCGGCCTTTAGATCCAATAGTGGTTACTCCAAGCACCGTTCAACAATGTTGTTGTATCTTAGAGCTCACTCTTTCTCAGATCTAGGCTTTGTTTGGATCGCTCATGAATGTCTGCAGCAGTGACATGTGGATCGTCTATAATGGATCGGCAACTCAGCTTTGCTTAGACTTCTTGTGTGGCTGTTTGGAGTTCTTATGTGGATCTTTGATGGCGTTGCTTGCTTGAGGTTACTTGGCCCTCTTTAGAGTTTCGGCCATACTTCCTGTTTGGAGCTTTTAGCGTCCACGGGCCTCACCTTTATTAATTAATCCTTTTTTTTCTCGAGAATTTGTGAAGAAGAAAAGAGGAGGATGTCTTCCCTTGGAGGTTGTGTTGGAAAGACTCTTGCACTTGGATCTTCTTGGTTGAGCTAGGGTTTAATGATTTACCCTAGCTAGGACTTTTTGGATAGTTGGAGTTTTTGTACTAGCCTTGAGAGATGGCTATGATATGTACTTGAACTTCATATTAAGCTTATATATGAAGCTTCCATCTGTCCACACCTTGTGTCATTTTCAGATTTGAACTCCAACTATATCTATTCTTTATGCTTTGCTATTTACAGCCATTTATGTCTCACTGATTGGACATAAGTAAAAGGGAAAATTGTTAAGTGATTTGACATCTAAGGAAGAATATAAGGAGTTGATTCTACTACTATTATACTCCTGTAAAAGTACATTTTCAGAAATGATTATTGGCTCATAAGTTGCCCTAGAACAAGGGGGCTCATGTTTTTCTTACCAAGGGTGTCTGATGAAGGAGCATCTTTGGTTTTGGGCAATCTGCATCACCCAAAAACATTTTGATTCTGTACAAGTTAATTTAGGATGAATAAGGATAGTTGCAACTCTACTTTGCAGCTCATGCTGCGACTCCTTGTTATAATTGGCAATGTTGTGACTCGGGCTGCAACTCCGGATGACAAAGATAGCATTGTAACTCTTATGCTACAACTCTGCGCTACAGGAATAATGCTAGAATTCTTATGCTGCTACTCAATGTTCCGATTCCAAATTCAGTCCATGTAACTCATGAAGATTAAGTGCCAAGTGAAAATCGTTGGTGGAAGAAGAGGAAACAAAATTTGAATTGGGAAACGATTGGGCAAAGAACAGTCATGACTATTCATCTTCTCAACGAAAGGTGAAACAAATCGACAAACGGGAACAGCATAAAAATGAGGAAGAAGACGTCGAAAGGGTTGATCATTTGGTCTAGAGGAAAGGAAGTTTCTTTCAAGTTCGATTGAAGTGACTAAGATCGCCACAGAGAACGAGATCAAGAAAAGACGGTGTGTTATGCAGAAGAATAGCACAATAAACCAGTTCTAGTCTAGCGAGGAAAGATGCATTTCTTGATTACATTGTAATGAGAAGCATTCTGCAATAAATTATAAAGGCAAGGATTCATAACCTGTTTTTGTTCTTGTGGTTGTAATTAAATTCTTCTATTTCAGTCTCAATAATAGTAATTGAAATTTTTGTTGTGTTCAAAACATGAGTTTCGTTGTGCATTCTAAAAGCAGAGCATAGTCCTGTAGGAGTTAGAATTGTTGTAGGGTATTGTTGTTGCGTCACTTAGTTTTGTGCACACATTTACATCTGACAAGTTTTCTTCCTTTTGAAAGAGGTACAATATCCCAAGTATTGTTCGCCATTAAAGAGCGATACACTTCATTCATTGTTGTGTCCCAATCTAGATAACCTAAAGCTTCTGCAAATGTCTCTGAAACTTGAGCCAAAAGAGAAGAGGCTCGTTGGAACTATGAAAGTGTTCGACAATGATTTGAAGGATCACCAGCTGCTTTTCGAGTTGAACAAACCCATCGGGGAAGCGATGGCACTGGTGCAGGTTCATGTTCATGTTCATGTTCATTGGACTCATCTAGAGGAAGGTAAGCAGGTGGAGTTGGATTTTCATCCTCACTGTCATCATCTGAAGAAGAAGAAACCAGAATAGGAACAGAAGATGGCACAAATGCCGAAGATGGCTCGCAGGCCGAAGAAGGCACAAATGTCAAATTAGGCTCGTAGGCCAAGAGATTTTCATCAAATTTAACATATTTTCTAATAATAATTTCATTAGAATGAGGTTGGAGAAGTTTGTAACCTTTGACATCTTCAGAATAATCAACAAAAATACACTTCTCACTTTTAGGCTGTAAAGCTTTCCTTTTCTCATCAAGAATGTGAACCCATGCTACATTGCCAAATACACAGAAGTGGCTTACATCTGGCTTAATTGTATTCCATGCTTCTTCCAGTGTTATATTTTTTAGAGCCTTTGTGGGAGTGCGATTTAATATGTAATTTGCATAGTTAATGACTTTCGCTCAATAATTTAGACTCAATCCCTTAGATTGGATCATACAATTAGTCATTTCTTTTAAAGTATGATTCTTTCTCTCGGCAACACCATTTTGTTGTGGTGTATATGGAACAGTGTGTTGCATTTGGATGCCCTGTGCAATGTAGTAACTTGTAAAATTGGTATTCACATATCCGCCTCCATTATTTGTTCTTAACCTTTGAAGTTGATGTCCAGATTGTTTTTCTACAAGGACCTCGTAGGCCAAAAACTTGTCAAACACTTTGCTCTTAAGTTTTAAGAAGTAAACCCAAGTGTCTGGAGAAGTCATCAATGAAAGTTACGAAATACTTGCACCAAGAAAAACAAGGAGAAGAAAGCGGACCACACAAGTCACTGTGAACAAGCTGCAAAGGGACAGCGGCGTGCCAAGAGGCAGGTTTGTCAAAACTGTCCCAATGATGTTTGTCGAGAACACAATTGACACAAACACCATCTCTGTAGGAAACAAGAGGAAGACCAATCACCATATGTTGATTACATAGTTACTACAATGAGCGATAGTTAAGATGACCAAACCGCTCATGCAAACTTTTGCTCAAGTCATTGCTGTGAGCAACAAAAACTAATGGAAAAGATGATGACCCAAAGTTGTCAAACTTGTACAACCTGGTAATATCATCAGCAATTCTTGTTGCGAGGACGTGCTTAGGATTTTTTAAATCATTAATTTCAACTTGGTGAAGTGAAAACTCTACGGTTTTACCTTTACCTGATTGAATGATCTAAGATACCGATAGAAGGTTGTAGGAAAGACTTGGAACACATAATACATCATTAAAATGACCATTATCTACCTGAATTGTTCCAGACCGTACAACGTTAAGATATCTATCATTACCAACAAATATTTTCTTGGTGTTACATTCATTTAGAATAGAAAAGATGGCTTTATCCTTAGCCATATGATAAGATTCTCTAGAATCAATAATCCACTTGTCAGAAGAAGAAGTAGAAGTTGCATTGAAGGAGAAACCAAAAGTAAAAAGTGCATGTCCATAAGAAGAAGAAGAAGAATCAATATCAATGTTGTGCCTCTTCATCGTTGCTTCTAAGGTTTCCATCTTTTTAAAACATTTAGACTCCACGTGACCATCTTTCCCGCAAAAGTTGCAATGTCTGTCACCAGTCTTCTTACTTTTGGATTTTGTGTCTTTGTCACCATTAGGAGCAAAAGCTGATGGAGAGGGTTTGGGACCCTTGTTTTGTTTGTTGTGGTAAAGATGTTGCTTCTTGGGATTCTTGAATTTATCTTTCTATTGGACAACTAAGGCTTTGTTGGATGTACCTGCAATGTTAATCAATCCAAGTTGCACAAGCTTATCTTGCTCTCGAATCAGAGCATCACAAAAAGACTCAATAGAGGGTTGTTTATAAGCACTCCCTAGAGCTTCTCTAGTGGCATAAAAGGTAGATACAAAAACAGAATATTCACTACCGAGCTTAGCAAGAATAGCATATATGCATCGATCTTCCCCTTCGGATCTAGTTGGCATTCTATACACAAAAGTCTAAGTATTTTGAACTTAGATAAGTAATATTCAATGCAAGGAAAATAGTTTGGACTTAAAATCATTAACTGATTTTCCAACTGGTGGGCTCGAATAATATTGTGTTTACCAAACACAGCTTCAATATTTTCCCAAGCTTTATCTAAGCCCTCAATTCCTTGAAGGTGAAACCTTAAATCAGGAACAATGGACATTCCAATTAGTCAATGTGTTTCATCATTCCTACTAGCCCATTTGACGTACTTGTCATCATCAGTGGGTTTTTGTTCTTTTCCTAAGGTAATCTGATACAATCTTTTACTTCTTAATACATCCTCCATATGGGATTTCCCGGAGAAGTAGTTGGTACTGGTAAAGAAAAGATCACTGGGAGAAACCATATTAAATATGCAAAGAATATGGATTTAAAATCTAAAACTGATGATCTAGATGGAAAGCTCTCGAAAAAATAGGCTGTTTCAAAAAAAGCGACATTGAAAACAGACTTCGGATGTGAAAGTTATGCCCTTTTGAAAAAAGGCATAAACAGTAATCAAAGAGCCACGTGGCAAGTAGAAGTTGGTCAACGTGGTGATGCTCCTCCTTAATATGCCTATAAAGCTTTTAAATATGTTACTTATAAAGTGACCCACTTTTATAGAATAAATAGGAATCACTTTTACAATGAAGTTACTTTGTAAATGAAAAAAGCATGCAAAAGAATAACTTAAAAAAAAATATTAAAGTTATTTAATAGTGATTCTGTAACATCCCGCTCTAGCACACTGAGCGAACTTATTCTTTGAGGACACTTGCTCACAAGTGATCCAGATTATTATGCTATTAAAACTTTGATTTTATTATGAGGCATTGTGGGTTGATGATATGTTGTTTTACTACATTGACATAGACAGGTGCTATTGACTCGGTTTTACTGAGTGTGCAGGGTTTAGGACCTCGAGGATGCAGAGGCATCGATGGAACCCCTTGGACTCCAGATCGAGTCAGGGAGTGTGCCATTGGGGTTTGATTGTTTTACTGTGATATTAGTGCATTTGACTGGATGATATGATATGGATATGATCTGACATGATTGTTGATAATGCAGGTTGACGATAGCTTACCGACCAGACTCACATATGGAGTAAAGGGGTCACGCACGACTACCAGAGATGTTGAGGGAGAGGTGTGGACAGCAGCCCTGCCACAGCCTACTAGCATTCACGTCGTAGCTCGAACTATAGGTTAACGATTACCTAGTTCGAGAGGACCCACTATGCCGTGAGGGCAGACTGCGACAGTCACTCACGATGATTCTAAGGGGCGCGCAATAAGGCGGGGGCCTTATTCCTTAGAAGCCCTTAGTCTCCCACAAGTTCACCTGGCGGAGTGTTGACTCCAGGGGTTAATGATGTCTACCAAATCAGTCAAGAGGCGAGTGGCACCCTTGGAGCACGTAGTGCGTCCTGAAGGGCACATCGCGCAAAGGAACAGATGAGGCGAGTGGCACCCTTGGAGCACCTAGTGCGTCCTGAAGGACACGTCACGTTGTTGATGATAGAGGGATGAACCTAGATGGCCCTGAGACAAATAACATGTTAAGTAATTTTAAAACACTTTCCCTCATTAAATGTCACCCAGTACGAAAATTAAGGCCTCAGACTAAATTACGCTAGTGGTTGAACCTTGTCTTCTTAAAAATATATATATATATATAATAACAAAAATAAAAATGACTTAAATAATAATTTTGACCTTCATTAAATCTTGTAACATGAAGGGAGTAAGAAATTAAGTTATTCATAAAAAATAAAATCTGTGGTAATAAATGTAAAAAGGGGAATTAATTATTTTATCTTTTTGATAATTTAAAAATAAAATACTAATTAAATGATAAAGGGGAAAAGGGGATTAAATTCCACACCTGCCTTTTTGAGTTCTAATTAAAAGAGGAAGGAAGGAAAATCTTAAAATTTAGGAAACTAGGAAAAGAGGTAACATAAAAAGGGGAAAAGGGGGACTTAAGGGAAAAAAGTGTAAGCCAACTTAGTAAAGAATCTACCATTTAAAAGCCTTCTAATTTTAAACCGAATTAGCAACTTCATAATAGGGAAAGCCTTTAAAACCTGTAAGGGAATTTGGGGACACCTAGGAGTGATTCTAGGAGTAACTCTAGGTGGGTGAGGGAAATAAGATAATTAATTAATTAAAGAAAATAATTAATGGAGGAATGTAGGCGATGGATGACACTTGTACGAAGAAGAATTTTTAGGAATTTATTTTAAAAAAAACTTTAATTACATGAGATTTTAGGAAAGAAGGGAAGTTCGAAACTCTATAAAATGAGGGAAGGAGAAGGATAAAGGACCATCTTCTGTTTGTGTAACGTTACGCTGCAGAAATATCTACTTGACTGATTTACTTGTGGGAGTTGGGAATACCCAGCTCGGAGAGGAGTGCTAGCTCGGCCTTGCGAGGCGAGCTGAGAGCTAGACGAGATTGTTGGATAGTGTGTGTGACCCCTTTGCGGCTCGGGGGGCTAAGGGGGAAGAAGAGTACCCCTAGCATTGGCTGGGAGGTACCGGTGAGGTTTCAACGGTCGGCAAGCGGGAGTTGCACGGAGCACGGGACGTCAATCGAAGCGGGCAAACAGGCAATGGTACGCTTTCTTAGTTTGAATGGTAGATTGTTGTTGGTTTAATGATTGGATATGCATGTTGATTATGTAAGTAGACTGGATGTTTAGATTGATATCTGGAATTTTTCTTAGCCTAGCTCATTGGTTGTCGTCTCCCATGGCCTTGTTTTCTTGCTTGTCGTGACCGCCCTGTGTGTTGATTGTGACCTTGAGGTTGTTTATCCTTCGTCCCTAGCTCACCAGTCCTCGCCTGAGCAGTCGGCGAGGAGCTTGATCTACGGTCGTCACCTTAGCGTTAAAAGACCTATGGATCTCAACGCCCTGCTTTTCTGTGCGAGGATGGTGAAGCGAAGGCGAACCTATCAGCTGTCTACCTCTGTGGATGTCCTTGCTTGATTGTTGACTTGCATCTTTCAGTACGGCCTCTGCGTATGGATTATCTTGCTTCCTTGTTGTTTATTTTTCTGCGCCTTGGCTGATAGAAGCCTACGATCCTTTTGATGAGTTATCCTTATGACCCTAGCATTCTCTTACTGTTGTCAACATTTTTATATTGGTATTCTAAGATGAAAAATATTTAATTTCAATCTGTGTTGGGGTCTTGTTGGATTGTCTGGTTTTTAATACTTCGATGGTTATAATTGTGTAACGGATGTAAAAATATTAACTCTGCGGTTGTAATTCGGTAATGGATGAAAAAGAAAAATGTTTATGACTTTGACAATTGCGATATGTGATCGCTGTAAAATATTGACCCTGAGTTTTGTTTAATAATGGAGAATTCTCAGCACTGTTCGTTTGGGTTAAGGTGTTGTTTTTTTTAATTAAATATATATATAGTCATGACTGTGTTCTGGAATCATTTTGGCGGTGAGAGATTGAATGACCGACTCTTTTATTTTCCTTGCTTACGGGAGGCTGCGATCCACCCTCGGACTTTGTTTTCGCTGACTCTTTTCCTACTTCTTGACTAAGAACTTGCCGGACTTCTTTATTGTTGGAAGCATCCTTTACTTTTTAATTTGGTGGCCACAGCGATCGATCCTTCTGCTTGTAGTCAGCATACCCCCCCTCAGACCTCACTAAATTGACTGTGATATCATCCCTTGATTTCGATTTTCGCCAGAAAATTGCTCAACATGCTTGCTGCGCGTCTGCCACTTCGCCTGTATCAAGTCTTTGTTAGGGTTGTCGTCCTTCCTGGCTGAGTGAATTGGTATTGCGATCATTCTTTTATTTTTCCACCTCTTATTTCGCGCCATGATGCCCGAGGTTCCAAGACCAGCCTGCGAATGGAAGGGCGTAGCTTGTGCCCAACGACTGTGGTGTGCTGGTCACGAATTCCAAACCTTTCCACCTGTAAGTTTTGGGGTGACTTACCTCTTTCCCCTAACACCCTTGCAGTCAACCCAACGATTGGGCCATTGCTTCTCTGTCTTTCCCCCACCTTTAATGCGACTGGGACGTCGACCTCGCATGCTACCTAATCTGGCAAAACATTTTAATGGTGAATTGTGAATGGCTTGGAGCGGAATTCGTGGCGTTATTATTGTTTCTAACTTCTGAATAGCACTTTCATTGCCATAGCATGGAAGCTACTGTTACGGCAGAGATGTCTGAATGGATGCAGTAAATGGTGGGCGGTTTCCTTGTTGCTTTCTAAAATTCCTGAGTAACAGTGGCGTGGCTGTTTTTATATCAGTTTAATGTTTAATAATGGATGTTGTGACTACAGCCGTAATGAAAATAGCTGGCGTACCCACCTTTTTGTGATATTAACAATACTATAACAGTGGAATTGATTAACAATATTAAATCGTTTTAAAAGTTTCGCTTTAGTTGAATTTGTTTTACAAATTTTTTTTTTATATAATTTTTATTTATTGCAATACATACTCATTAGAGAATGGTTGGAAGTGAGTTAAATAATATGGGTGAGAATTTTTGCAGAATTATCTTGATTATGTTTTATAATTTAATTATTAGATTATAACATACATGAGATTATATGTATACCTATAAGTTAGGTAATGCATAATAAGATTATTATAATTCAAAATGTTAATGGAGTAAAGTGATATGACGTAGGATTTATCTTAACTCATTGTTGTCGTCCTTATACACACTTGCAGACGTGAGTTGAGTTCGGCTCACTCAATGTGTCCTTGGAGGCACAATGCCTAGGTTCACAGCCCACGCTGTCACTTTGACCGGAACCTCTTCCGTCTAGGCTTACTCCTAGAGAAGCCAACGGGGGTAGACCTTAGTTACTAGATGAATTAAGTTAGATTCTAGGAGTTAATTTTAATTTCTTAAGGTTAGAGGGGATTCTAATCCTAAGATGCTAAGGCAATCATGCAATATGCAAGGGTTAGCATGAAAGTCAAGTCCTTTCCCTAGGTCAACTAAGACTAGTGCCTATAAATTGGGCAAGGGGTCAACTATGTTAAAAGGGTGGTTCTTTACAAAATATTTACAAGTTACAAATTTACAATAAAGAATAACTCAATGAAAGAATATCATATACATTCATTTACAAGCTTTACAAAAGAATAAGATATTGCAATCTAACCAAGTATGTTTAATGTGTGCAGGATAAAGAAGACTTGAGCATCAATCACATCATCATTTACACTAGATCATCAACATATTACTTCATCAACAAGATTATCAAGATTAAGCACAATTACTATGAAGGAATGAAGACAATCTACACTCTTTACTATCAAACCCCCTAAATATTATTAGATGTGGCCAAGGGATTAATAGTTAGGCTTTTCTTAAGGATTTCAAATTGATTGGCTTTCACCAAAGCCTCCTCCTCCTGTTGCCAAATAACTGTCGGGTGCTCAAGACAGTAAGGCAACGAGGCCCACCCTAGCTTCCACGGTCAGCCCTGACAGTAAGAGTACTTCCCGGAGAGAACACCCACCTGGAGCGCCACGGGACAGTCCCCTACCACTACCCTCCGTTGTTTTCCTCAAACCCGTTTTAGATGGTGGAGATGGTGGTCTAAGGTACCCTAAAATAGTCTATTAAGTATATATGATAGTTAGGTAGACTTTTA
>ML839699.1:0-25856 GCA_009831015.1 Picea engelmannii | reverse complement strand
CCCAAGGCTATCACCCATTTGCGGTGGTGCCATGCACCATATGACTTGTAGTTTCTTTTCAAAGCTCTCTCCACCTGCCCTTCGCCACATAACCAAGAAAAACCAGGCTACGAATAATGCATCATACACCTGCCAATAAAATAAAAATCCACTACGATTGCTACAGCACACTGAATGACATAACAATAATCACTCCAGTCAATGAGAAAGCTAAACTATCTCAACAGATCAAACTATTTAGATTAAAAAAATGCAAATGACCAATGGCTTACATAGCTTCAAAACCCATAGAATTTCTACTATTCAATTATCTTTCTATATTGTTGTTAGCCTAGATTTGTTCTTTTTTAGGAAATGCGCTAGGCACTCCTTATTTTTCTACTTGTAGTGACCGTACTCTTGAGTCCCATTGACCATTCTTTGGTCATGAATGGACATTAATATAATTTATTTCTTTCTATCATACAAATGGATGTGAAAAAGTACCACTCGAAGTTCTTCATCAAGACTCTGCTTGATTACAGCACTGTCTGGTTCAGATTCCAAAAGTTGTTTGATAGCAAGTTTCCGATAGTTCCAGGCAGTGTAAATTTCAGGGTTGATTTCAAGAAGTTTGGCATTCAACTGGAGAGCTTCTTTAGTATATCTGCCAACCAAAATATTATCATACATCTATCATCGGTTAATAAACCTCAATAATCATATCCCTCATAAAATAGAAAATTCAAAAAAACTTTTTTCGAAAAATTATTAACCTCGAGATTTGGCATAAAAGAGACATTAAGTTTTTGGTAATACAAGAAGCTAAAAGATTAGAACCATCAACAATCTCATCTAATTTTGAAAAGCATTCAACTGGAGAGCCTCTTTAGGATATCTGCCGACCAAAATACTTCAGTTATCAGACATTTATCATCAAGTAATTATCCTCAATAATCTATCCCTCATAAAATAAAAAATTCAATAGAAAGCTTTTTTTGAAAATTTATTAAACCCCGAGATTTGCCATGAAAGAGACATCAAGTTTTTGGTAATACAAGAAGCTAGATTATTAGAACAATCAAGACCCTCTTCTAATTTTGAAAAATAATATTTATCTCTGGAATTCGCATTCAAGAAGGGATCAAAACTTGTTCATTACTATAAATTGCAGCAATTTATAGTAATGCGAATTCCAGAGATAAATATTATTTTTCAAAATTAGAAGAGGGTCTTGATTGTTCTAATAATCTAGCTTATCTCATGAAATAATTAGAAGAGGGTCTTGATTGTTCTAATAATCTAGCTTATCGCATGAAATAATTAGAAGAGGGTCTTGATTGTTCTAATAATCTAATAATTTAGATCTCCTCGGTAATTTTACGGGAAAAAAGTAGACGGAAATATTCAGTTTATAAAAGTATTATCTCATGAAATCAGCATTCATTCCTAAATGGCATCAAGGCTTGTGTTTCTTTCAAACTAAAAGACATTTTCCATTCATACAATTATTAATTCACGAGATAGCACTCATTTTTTAAAAGTGAAGTGAACGGCACTTTCTATTTGATAAAAGTATTGAAGTTCATGAACTTTGCATTAGATATAATGCATAAAGGACTTACATTTTCTCCTGGTGGTTTTTGAAGAACTGTGTTTGCAAAGATTGAAGACCAGCGGCTTTTGCCATGTCTTTTTCCTGAGATCCTCCATCTCTTGAGGATTTTCGGGGCCTCCCGTGCATTGTGATATCTGGAACCTTCTTCTGCCGGACAAGGAATAGATCAAAATGAATATTCTACTCCAATTGAAGAATCCACGAGATATTTAGTAAATAAAATGAACAAGAACATTTTTTTGTTTACTTCCAATTAATCAATAAGGGTCACCTAAATTCGCGACATAGCCTCTTATATATATATATATATAACAAATCAGATATTAGGCACAAACTTAAGATTTACTGCATTATAAACATGACAAATGATTGAATTAAACGCACAACATTCATAATTAATAGATTGTATTGCTATGTTTTCAATTTAATACTTCGTCTAGTTCATTAAAACAATAATGAATGAATTCCATACAAATATCATTTCATCTATTGAAATTTAATCAAAATTTTCAATATATTGAGATTTTATGCATAGTTACCAAGGTTTGTGGGTGTAGGTGCCGAGACAGGTGCAAGTGTAGGTGTAGCACTTTTAAAAGTCAGGTTTGTTGCATATGGGTAAAGCATTAGATTAATCCCCAAAAAAAGAGAAATATATACAAGAAAAATACAAAGGTAGAAAAGTTGGGGAACCCATGGTCCAGGTCGTGAACCTAAGTTGCACAAAATGTGGAAACGTGTAAAAGTTTCCGAAATGGGAGCGCCCATAAACATGACCCCCCCAAAATGGGTACGGGGAAACGTGGTATATAAAAAATAAAAGAAAATAAGCAAAAAAATAAGAATGATACACATAAATGACATTTTAGAAGGAGACCCGTGTCTATATTAACTATCGTAGATGATTACATGATACAAAAGCCCATAGCTTGGTGGTCTTAACTAATGCCAATTTCATACCCTCATACATGATAGAATCCAGTGGAAATGCTACAATCCTGCCAACCCTAACATCCTGAAAATTGTTAAGTCTGCTGAAATCCAAATGGGATATGAAATTCTACTTTCTCCATATGAAGCCCGATGAGGCTGGAACCACTCTCAAACATCCTAAACCAATTAATGGTAATGTTGAAAATTTAAGTAAAATGATAGAAAAGGTAAGATAAAGGAGAATGTCAACTTTTACAAAGGATAGCAAAGGTAATATAAAGGACAATGCCAACTTTTCCTTTAAGAATTTAATATTACCATTAATTACCACATTGACAAACTCCTCAAAGCTCAATCCCCTATCTAAGGATAGAAAAAGGATAGAAAAGGTAAGATAAAGGAGAATGTCAACTTTTACAAAGGATAGCAAAGGTAAGATAAAGGAGAATGTCAACTTTTCCTTTAAGAATTTAATATTACCATTAATTATCAAGGTGACAAACTCCTCAAATGCTACGATACTGCCAACCCTAACATCCTGAAAATTGTTAAGTCTGCTGAAATCCAAATGGAATATGAAATTCTACTTTCTCCATATGAAATCCGATGAAGATGGAACCACTCTCAAACATCCTAAAACAATTAATGGTAATGTTAAAAATTTAAGTAAAAGGATAGAAAAGGTAAAATAAAGGAGAATGTTAAGTTTTACAAAGGAGAGCAAATGTAAGATAAAGGAGAATGTCAACGTTTCCTTTAAGAATTTAATATTACCATTAATTACCAAGGTGACAAACTCATCAAAGCTCAATCCCTTATCTGTGTTTTGTCTTAGGGTCATTGGTACAGACTGGGAGATATTTTCCTATGGGTCCCACGCCCCTCTAGGGCACTTAGGTGGGACCAGAAACTTCCAAAAAAGTCCCTGAAACGTTACTCGAAATGGGTGAAATGCCTTGGAAATGTCGTCGACCGTAACATACAACGTTTCCAGATTTGGAAATATCGTACAATATGACTGACAGCATTTCATACCCCTATCGGCATTTCGGGTACTCGGACATGGCCAAAGTAAGCATTTCCTGCAACTGAGTCATGAACCTAATCATTGTTGGAATTATTGGTGCAATTTGTACATGTGGCCACAACCCATTCATATGTATCATTATGTACTTGTAATTATGGCTAAGGCCATATTTTAATTCATTTATTGTATACTAGGCTTATGGTTAAAACTAGCCCAATTAAACTTTATATGTAGACTCAATAATCCTCTTGGGGTGTGTGCCCTTGTTTTGTGGACCCATAACCCCCTCTTGAAGGGACACTTCCCTTGAATTGTGTATAAATGCACAACTCAAGCTCTCATTTGCATCATCTGATCTTATGATCCTCTTGATCTGAAATATCAAGTGTTATAAGCCAAAAGACACTTAATTTTCCCATTTTTCTCTTGTGATTGGCATT
Source organism: Picea engelmannii (assembly GCA_009831015.1). Classification (NCBI taxonomy): domain Eukaryota; kingdom Viridiplantae; phylum Streptophyta; class Pinopsida; order Pinales; family Pinaceae; genus Picea; species Picea engelmannii. The sequence continues at coordinate 21,859 of ML839699.1, read as the reverse complement.
TTTCTTTTGGTCACACTTGTGTATTTCTATTTTCAGAACTTGTGCTTGGCTTTTGCACTCTCTCTATGGCACATTAGACCTATCTCTCTCTAGTGCACTTGTGAGGAGGCTATTTCAAAATTTAAGTGAGAGTTGGTTCCATCAATTCTTTTGATGACCCTTATAAATCTCAACATGGTATTAGAGAAGGTGTGAACCTTACTCTCTCAATTCTTTTGGCTGATCCGAAAACTATTGTCTAGTGGCATCTTTGTCACAATCTGGAACTAAGGTTTCTCTAGGGGTTCTAGAGATATAGACCTTAATCTAGGTTCACGCCTTCCTTCTAGGGTGTTTTATTGCACTTTCCACCCTTCTTTAAGACCAGCACCTTCAGTCCTAGGGTTACCTTGGGCTTTGTACCATTTGGATATATAAAGTCAAATTTCTGAAGTCTTCATTTCATAAGGAGCCTTCACCCTGTTGGTGTTGAGCTTATAGATTCAAAGTGGTTGATTCCTGATCTGGATGGGGCCAACTATCATACTTGGGTAGATCAAATGATTGCCCTACTTCAAAGCAAAGTTCTATGGATGTACATGGCAAGATTGCTCCCTGCTAAAGATGATCATAGTTATGACCTCATATGTTTGAAGAAGGACAAAGCTCTTAGGTTGATCACTCATTATGTCAAGCCTAATACCATTCATCATACCAAGGAAAACAAAGGTCCAAAGGAAATCTAGGATACCTTCAGAACTCTATTTAAATGGTGTATACTACTCAAGTCAATCGAGTTGACACTGAACTCTCCAATCTCAAGATGGGTGACTTCGACACCACTGAGGAGTATATTGCAAGGTTTAAAACCTTGAAAACTGACATCATTCAAGCAGGAGGAAAAGGCAAATTAGATCTAGAACTTGTCAGTATTGTTTTGTATAATCTCTCTCTAGGAATCAAAACTTTTTCTTTTATATTCTACAATATTCATTTATTTGTCAAGGACCATGTAACTCCTCTTGAGGAGGTTTTCTCTAACCTCCTTCAGCAGCAAGTTACTTCGAGGAATATGGGTAAACTAACCCCCGAGATCAAGCCCATCCAAAGGTTGTCTCTACGCCTCTTAAATCTAAGTCCGGCTAGGGTAAAGGGGAATGCTTGAAATCCTCCAAGAAGAAAAGAGGCATGTGGCTACTATCATAAGGAGGGCCATTCCTTCAAGTTTTTCCTTTCTTGTCTTCAAAAAACTAAAGATCTTGCAAGAACTATAGTAGGCACCAAAGACCTTTTTGATGAGAATGTTGGATCTTCTCGTAGTGCACATTTGGCATACACTCTGCACTTTGGTACTCTTCTCAGCAAGAGTGGTGGATTGTTGATTCTATAACTGCCCAACACATGATCAAACATGAACACCATCTCTCTAATTATAGATGGTGGCACAGTTGAGAGAATGTGGTTATTGGTGACAATTCATCCATATAGGTTGCAGGTTGTGGTGATATCATTATTGATGCAACTAAGTGTGGAGATGTTCTTCATGTTTCAGTTGTTGGACAAAATCTTCTTTCTATCTACCACATTACACATACCAATAAAAAGGTGGAACACTAGTTGGATTGACAGGTTGTAAAGGACATGAATGATAATTGCAAAGTGGTTTCTTTCAAACAGTGTGACAAATCCAATCATATGTACAAGCAAGGGAAGATTCCTTCTTCCTCACAAAGAAAAGAATTTGTTGCTATGCTACCCACAACCAATGACACTAGTATGCTATGGCAACAATGTCTCAATCATAAAAACTTTGGTTCTTTGTGACATATGAGTCATCTTCTTATGACCGATGATCTTCCACGGATTGAACAACCCAATGGTGTATGTGAAGTGTGTGTAATAAGGAAACATCATTAGGAGTCCTTTCATAAACAAAGCGAGGCGAGCTCCTCAACCTCTTGCACTAATTCATAGTGATATCTATGGGCCTATAGCAACATCTATGGGCCTATAGTGATATCTATGAGCCTATAGCAACATCTTCTATTGGGGGGAGTTAAGTACTTCCTCACTGTCATCAATGAATTTTCTCGTTTTCTTTGGGTATACACCATTAAATGTAAGGATTAGGTGTTTGGAAAGTTTTGGGAATTCAAACTTCTTGTGGAAAGTCAAAGCAATACGAAGATCAAGTGTCTTGGGACTAATAGCAAAGGTGAATATATTAGCGATGCTTTCCAATAAATTCTCATATCTTGGGGCATCTCTTAGCAATGAATTGTTCCTTGAACTCCATAACAAAATGGAGTAGAAGAACAGAAGAACGGGGCTATCATGGAGATGGCTCACTACCTGCTTTAATCCAAGAAAATGAATCTTTCACTATGGGGAGACGTTTGCGCAACTCATATCATCAATGGAACACCTACTCGTGTTGTCACATGTATGACTCCTTATGAGAAATGGTATGGCAGCAAACCTTCCTTTTCACATTTCACAATTTTTGGACCTAGTGTATGGGCTCATGGTCCTAATGAAAGGCGAAACACATCAACATTTCCAGACTCCTACTACACTCTGGTTGGCTACATTGAAAATTTTCAAGAATGTCACCTTTATGATCCCAAAACTCATAGAGTGGTGGAATAAAGAGAAGCTATTTCCTACTAAAAATCCTCCAAGATATCTCCCAGTACTTCTTTTAGAAGATTCTTCAGATGGATTTCAGCATGCTTCAATGGATCATGCTTCTTCTCATCACCATGTAGGTCCTCTTCTAGATGATTCTTGCATGTTTTAATGGGCCCTTCTCCTTCACATATGATGTTGGTCCTCTCTCTACTTCTATGAGTACTCTCTCAAGTACTCCTACAATATCAAGCAAACTCCTATGGTTGATGTGTACCCTATTGATGACTCATCTCATCTTCCTATTACAAATGTCTCTACACTTTTTCAGGATATACTCTTATCAGTGGTTCATATAGTCCTCATGTTGCAGATGATGGTGCTCTTGTTAGTGGCACATCCAGTCCTCATCCTGCGAATGCTCCTAATAGTTCGACTACATTAAGCAGTGATGATGGAAACACCTTGCATTATTCAGTTGCATAAGTTACTCTTCCTTCAAATAGGTCAAGGCCTATACCCAAGTGAGTTATCTCTACTCTTGTTGATGCAACAGAGTTTCTTGTTGGTCCATCTATGTGCTATCAAGAGGAATCTCCTCCACCTCGAACCTTTCTTGTTCAAACTATTGAATGTTTTTAGAACAAATCCAATGCAGTTGAATTTCTTCTTGGCCCATTTGAGAACTATCAGGAGGAATCATCTCCACCACATGCCATACTTAGTATTCCAGTGTCCCTACCTAACTACAACATCTCCCATCTAAATCAGTTTGGAGCTCGATGTCAGTTGATGATCTTGATGGTTTTATGAAGGAGCAATGTAGAGTTTAGGGGAAGTGATCTAGACCTCCAGTCAGCACTAAGGGGGGAACTAAATTTTGTAATCTTGTATCATAATGACCTCTCTCTATGCCCCCCTATTCAACTCAAGGGGGACTGTTGGAATTATTGGTGCAATCTATCCATGTGCCCATGACCCATTCATATATATCATTATGTACTTGTAATGGCTAAGGCCATATTTATTTCATTTATTGTATACTAGGGTTTATGGTTAAGGCTGACCTAGTCAAACTTGATATGTGGGCTCAATAACCCACGAGGTGTGTGCCTTTGTTTTCTGGGCCCATAACTCCCTCTTAAAGAGATGCCTCACTTGAGTTGTGTATAAATATGCAACTCAAGATCTCATTTGCATCATCTCATCTGGTGATATTCTTGATTTTAAATACGGCCAAATGATATAAGTGTAAGGGCACTTAATTTTGGTGCTTTTCTCATGACTAGGATTTTTCTCTTGGGCGTGTTACCCCCTCTCACCTAGGGGCAACTAGAGGAGATCGTGTCTCATGACCCACAATGAAGAAAGTGATCCCAACGATTGATGATGATCAGCATGTCCACAGAGATCAGCCCAGCAGCCCCCTCAAATGCCTCTTCCTCACCAACATGGCTCATCACACTCAATCAGCAAGGCTCATTGAGAGATGGTGGCCTAACACATTATAAGGTACATTAGTCCTTGTTTCATATAAAGTGTCATAATTAATACATTGGGCATTTGAGTAATGATCATAGGTTGAAGTTGGATAATGAATCATGAGCTTAGAAGTTATGTTTTTTGCCTTGTTTCACCTTGGTGGCTATCCTAGGCATCCTAGTCCCGTGTTGTCACTCCTGGGGAAAAGGGGTACTACTGGTGGTTCCTTGAAAGGGGTAGAGTACCATTCCTGGTCATACTTACCACATTTTAATCCTTGATCCTTCCATTCTCCCACCTTTTGGGTAATGTGGTTACATGTACACCAAAAAGGCATGTACCTCGTTCTCTTATGAGAAGAAGGGGCTAAAGGCCTAGAGGTAGATTGCAATTGGTTGATAAAATGGAAGAAATGGGATAATGAGGACAATTAAAAGCCATAGTCCATAATTGATCTCTACCCCCTCATTAATGGCAATCACCCATATTCCTACGAATAAACGAATTCATCTATCAAAAAGGACTTGAATATATCCTGAATCAAAGCAAAGGAAGTGCTATGCTTGAAACCTTTTTAAAGGGACTTACAAATCAAATAAAAAATGAGGAAAAATTCAAACAAGGGGTTTGGAATGCAAAAAGCACAGAGGGAAGGGAAACTCAATTGCCAAGTGCACCCTCTACAAAGGCACTCATGGAGGTGAGCCCATACATTGTCTTGCATGTTAATGTCCCCATGCCCAGAAGTAAACCCCATGACCACCTCACATTCATTAAATATATCTGATGAGTTCTTCTGGAACATATCTCTCTACTTGGGTACTAGCATACCTAATAGGTTCCTTTGATGGTTCCCCCATACCTAAACTTGCCAAATTACATAAAGTCTTGAACTTGTGTGAAGTTTAAAGGGGATACTCAATGAGAGTTAATCATTTGGCTTTTATATTAATTGATGGTCTGCTCTGTATGCTTTTTAGGACTATTGCCCCTTGTTATTGTTGGTTTTACTTGATTTCATGGATTTGAATGACTTGGGTGCACCTGACATGGTCTTTGGAGGACGTTTTTGTGCTTTCACCTAGGACGTTGTGCATCTTGTACTAAATACAGCACGTGTGATGCAGAGCATTGGGTCACCTGGTGATTGACCTCTTTCAGAAACATCCTCTCACACCTCCTAGACCTTGGACAATGGATAGATGGGCTCTTAATTAATAGATATGGTCATGATGGTAGGCAGATGGGAAGAAAGCCCACACTTTGGACAGTGCACCCCACACCTTATTCAGCATTTAATGGAGGATGTTGCACTTGGTTATGCTTGGACACTACTCAAAGAGGTGATGCATGATCGTTCCACCTTGGACGTTGAGTTCCTTGATTATGACGTCATGCGCTAGAGTTTGCTTGATGATGAGGGTTTGCTTGTCATTAGGGCACCATTTGATGGCTTGATAATGTGACATGACCATTGATCAGGAGACACACCTTTCCACCTTGCTTGCACCTCCTAGATGATGAGACATGGCCTTTGGAGGCTTCACACACCCTCTTGGAGCATGACGTCACCACACGTGTGACCTAGGAGGGGATTATTATGGTGTGTTAGCACGATTATTCATTGTTAGAGGCTATTTGAGGGGTCGGACCCACTTGTATCATGGATTGTTGTTGTTTTACATCATTATGTAGACATATGCACTAGGGTTATCTCTAAAAGAGGCTACCGCTCATTTTGATCAAACACAACTCACTCACTTGTGATATCACTACTACTAGTCTTGTTCTCTCTTATTTTCGCTATGGATGTCTTATGCGCACCTTTGGAGTGATGTGGATGGATGCTTTGTCCTGTTGATGGTGGTCTTCATGAACAAGGGTTTCTTCATGCTATGCGCCTTGACTAGTAAGTCTTTTCTTATTGTGCATGTGATTCTCATGCTATATTTTTGTAAATGCTCTATTAGAGAGGTAATAGTTGCATGTTATCATTGTTTTCCTTGAATGAGTTGATACCCTAAGGAAGGATTAAGAGAGGTTATCCCCTTCCCTTGTTGTTTTCACCTTAATTTTGTTGAAGCATTCAAGGTTTTCTTTAAGGGTTAGGATTGGCTATCCCCTTAGGGTTTTCCTTGGCTAGAGTCTAGTTTTAGGGGTTAGGATTAGCTATCCCCCTAGGATTCAAAACCTAGTTTTCATTCATTCTCTTTGCTAGACGCATTAGAAAAAGTGGTACAACACCTAGGGTTTATGAGAGGATAAACATTAGTGACCTTTCCTTTGAGGCTTGACCTAGGATTACGAGAGGATAATCCTAAGGTTTAAACCTTCATCTTTTCTCTTGTGCTTAGCCTCCTTTTGATGTGTTGTATTGACTCCATGTACCCTAAGAAGGAAAACAGCACTAGTCTCTTGTTACAAGTGTTTGCAAAACTCAAACAACTCTCTTTCTCTCAAAGCTATTTGGAAACTGAGTTACTAACTTCATTCCCTCACTAATTCTAACTCAACATTGTTGGAGTTACTTCACACACACCTAGGATTTATTTTTCCTAAGGTTTTTCCTTATTTATTAGTCATAATTAGTCATTATCCAGTCTCCTATATTTTAGGGGAGAATATTCCACTTGGAGAATATTCTCTTTCAGTTGACATTTTAGTTTGACTAGTTGAGTTGAGTTTAGTTGCTGCATTGGTTTTGTCACCATGCAACATTGGGATCATCACTAGCTAATGCGCACTTTCCTTGGGATCGTCACCAGACTGACACATTACCCTTGTTTCCCTGAGTTAACTCCTCACTACTCTTTGTTCAGTCAGTTAACTAAAGACTAGTTGACTAGTTAACTCAGTTAGGTGGCAGTTCACTCCCATAACTGCCTGAGAGACTATACTATGTGGCAGTTTACTCCCGTAACTGTTGGTGTGTATCCAGATCACTCTAGACCACCACTATGGCTCATTATTTACTCATGTATCCTATATCTATTGTAAATTATTCACTCTTTGAGTGTGGAATACGATTAATGAGAATTCTTCCATTCTTTCTCTCTTGCTTTTTCTTTCTCAAATTCTCTCTGCAAATGTGTGTATTATTGTTTAGCTAGATCTATTCTATGCAGGTTCAACACATTTACATGGTATCAGAGGCGACGAACTGCTAAGCAAAAGCTACACCAATTTATTTATTTTTGCAGGTACAAAAGATTGAAGAGAGCAAAAAGATGGATTATTCGCCAGAAATACTTCTCACGCCTCATAACTATTTGGAATGGAAGCCAAAAATTCTGCTTCTACTTAGATGCGGAGGCTTGTACCAAATAACTATGGCAATGGAAGTAGAGCCTGATTCTGCCGATGAGAAAAACGATTTTCTCAATAGACAAGATATGGCCATAGGATGTATCCTCTATTTTATTTCTCCTGAAATTCTCCACCAAGTATGTGATGTCACAAAAGAATTCACTCCAAATGAATTATGAACCAGATTGGAGGTTCTATTTGGGAATAAAGAAGATTGTGAAGATTGCATGCAGGGGATTGGAAAGATAGAGCCAGAAGAGAAACCGTCAGAAGATCAAGCCTCTTATTCTGAAGAGTCTTCTACACAAGTATTTGCAGAAATTTGCATTCCAATAATTGAAGATGATGTCTACTCCATTTCAGATTTGTTTTATGAAATTCATGTGGAAGATATATGGCATGCATCTCAGGAGTCACATGCAGACACTTTTCCATGCGCAATGCATGCATCTCAGGAGAGAAAAAGGGAGCCGCACACATCAGACTCCATTCTGATATTTTCTTAACACAATTTGCAGAAACAAATTGGATATTTGAATTCCTCTCGGGAATATATCCAATTTCAAAAAATAAATCATCTGAAACGAAGTCCAGGAAGTAAAGTTATGATCATTTTAAAATCAACAAAAATTCTGCATTTTTCCCGAAATGACCGCACGGTTTTCAAAATTTCATCCAAACTTTATTTGGATATTATTCATTACAAGAAGATAAAGTGGATATGTTTGGAAATCTCAATAGTGCATATACTTCATCAGATCCGTGCAAACATCTACATCTTCAACAAAATATTCAACGAGCACAAACTTGCACAGTTGCGAGGTCTTCTTGGAGTGAAGGACATGGTTGCTTAGCAACTGCTTTTTGTTCCTTCTCATATTTTTATTTTTCTTATTTTATGCATTGTAATTTGAGGGGGGGGTTCCCATGAGGTTTTTCCTCTTTCCTCATTTATTTCAGTGTATCTTTTGTATTTGGGTACCTAACATGGCCTCGTTGTCGGGACCCATTCTTTATTTTCACCATAGTGATGTTCAGGGGGGGTGTTGGAGTTACTTCACGCACACCTAGGATTTATTTTTCCGAAGGTTTTTCCTTATTTATTAGTCATAATTAGTCATTATCCAGTCTCCTATATTTTAGGGGAGAATATTCCACTTGGAGAATATTCTCTTTCAGTTGACACTTTAGTTTGACTAGTTGAGTTGAGTTTAGTTGCTGCATTGGTTTTTTCACCATGCAACATTGGGATCATCACTAGCTAATGCGCACTTTCCTTGGGATCGTCACCAGACTGACACATTACCCTTGCTTCCCTGAGTTAACTCCTCACTACTCTATGTTCAGTCAGTTAACTGAAGACTAGTTGACTAGTTAACTCAGTTAGGTGGCAGTTCACTCCCGTAACTGCCTGAGAGACTATACTAGGTGGCACTTTACTCCCGTAACTGCTGGTGTGTGTCCAGATCACTCTAGACCACCACTATGGCTCATTATTTACTCATGTATCCTATATCTATTGTAAATTATTCACTCTTTGAGTGTGGAATACGATTAATGAGAATTCTTCCATTCTTTCTCTCTTGTTTTTTCTTTCTCAAATTCTCTCTGCAAATGTGTGTATTATTGTTTAGCTAGATCTAATCTGTGCAGGTTCAACACATTTACAAACGTTTAGCAAACAAGGTGAATTTATTGCTGCTGTTATAAAAGGTTTGCTACAGCCATTAGGGCTTGACTAATTGTTGATAACTTAATATTGGGGTAAAATTAGCTCGGAAATATTGTTTGGCGATTGGATATTGATCTACTCATTGAAGGCCTAATTCTAAGATATATTTGCCATTTTTTTTCTGGGCTGATTTCTTGCTGCTGTTGCAAAATACATATTGCTGATATACACTGGTTCACTGCTGCAATTTTACAACAGCAATCATTTTTACTTGATATCTAGTGTCTAGAGGTGATTAGTTGATGATTTGACTTGGTAATTGACTACCATATGCATTGGAAAACTTCTTGTTTCACACACGTCAACCAATTACCTTGTATAACTAATCCCAACCTTTCTGCTCTCCTAGACCTAGCCTATCTCATTGAGTGACCAAGATAGGGGGGCGTAGACTTGCCTCTAGCTTGTTATAGGATCCCTTGTGATCAATAGGATCCCTTGAGATCACAAGGGAAGCCTCCCTTGTGTTGGATCCTCACCCAATGCTAAAACAAGGAAAGTATTTTCCCAGGTGACAATGACAATTACTTCCAATTGTTAAGCAAGATTGGCATCTTGTGAAGGGCTTTGCACAAGTACAAATCCTATGATAACAGTGCACACTTGTGCATTTCTGTTTTCAGCAGTTGTGCTTGGCTTTTGCACTCTTCCTCTAGCACAGTAGACCTATCTCTCTCCAGTGCACTTGTGAGGAAGCTATTTCAGAATTTGGGTAAGATTTGGTTCCATCGATTCTTCTGTTCACCCTTGTAAATCTCAACAATAACACTTTATAAAGATCTAATTGTTGAGATTTTGCATACAGTGTGACAAATATCTTATGATTATTCACAAGATTGTCAATGCCCATAGTGCCATTGCAATTTGAGTCCCAAGCATATAACAACTACCCTAGGTTCAGGTACCTCAAGTTTGAGCTCCCTACAGTTTGGATAGGAGAACCCTGGTAACACCAATTTACGTAATTTTGATAAAGCATTTAACTAAGAAAGAAGAGCTTTACCCCCGCATGGGGTGACACGCGGCGAAGGCGTGACAGCAGGCTATGCACTGAGCCGGGGATTAAATGCTGGAGGCCGTCACCATTGCACCCGCATTAACGATGCAGGACAGCCATAACAGCAGCTCTGCGATGCGAGGACTCCTCCCTCGAGCAACCATTTACGAGCTAGGCTTACTCAGCAAGTTTGATGTTAAAGGCGGTTATGGGTATTCGAAGTCTGGTTATTCGTTCTCTCTTGCTCCGGTCTCGGCTCTGCTCCTCGTTTGGAGGCTCTGGTGTAGTTTCACGCTCCTTGCGCCCTGGTTCACCATCCTTTCGTGGAGCATTGACGCGAGTCCTCCTGCTTGTGCTCTCAATTGGCTTCTGCCCTCGTCCCAGCCTTTGAGTTTTTCTGGGCGAGCGCTCTGCAATATGACTAGAAAACGAGGAACGCCTCGTCGTGGAGCTGCTTGGTACGCCCTCAAGGCGCAGCGGCAGCGTAAAGAGAACCTCGAGCGTGCTCTGGTCATGGCTACTTCACTGCTTAGAAAGAAGGCTCGAGCCGAGGAGAAGGCTCTGCTCTCCACCATCGCCCAAAAGGAAGCTGGCCGCAGCATGGCGGACACAGTTAAGTTGGAGAACGGCACTGAGGAACTGTACCCGGCTTGCATTATAGAGGAGGACCCGAGTGGGGAGGACCTGACGACAATGGAGGCGCCCTGTGATACAGTGAGGTCTGGCAGCGGGGAAAATAAGCCCAATTTGGGTTTGGACGCCGATTTTCCTGGTTGCATTGTGGAAGAGGTTCCCTGGCAGGACCTAGAAGCTGCGATGGATGTGGATGGTGCGAAAAGAAGCGAGGAATGGAGCGAAGGGAAGGATGATGCGAAGAGAAGGACACCCGACGACGAAGGTGGTGATTTGCATGGCTTTCTCCTCCGTGAGGAGCACCTGTCCCTGGTGTTCGAGCTCCGTGGCCACATGTCTGACCTGGAGCATCGTGCCCTCATCATGGGCCAACGCCTGGACATGCTTCTCGATGCTTACTCTAGCGCTCCAGCTCGATGAAAGTGCCCCCTCTGCGCGCAGTCTTTCGCCATCCCGGCTGGGTCCACGGGGAAGACAGATGATGGCGACAGGTCACCAATTACCTGGGTTTTTCATGTTCTCTGGCTCTTTAGTTTTATGCTACTGTTTTATGCTCTTTTAGACTTTAGGCACCTGTCCTGGTTTCCTCCGGGCAGGACGGATGCCACTAGCTTACAGTTGCTTTTTTGCTATGCACCTATGCTGGTTTCCGCAGCATTTTGGGTAACTCAGACTCTTGACTATGTACATCTTGTCACAGGTTTTTGCTAATATATTATAGCAGGCTCCCCCTTTTTAAAAAAAAAAAAAAAAAGAAAGAAGAGCTTTACTTTGTAACAAATTATGTATACAATAGAATTTATAAATATGTACATGAAAAATGCTATCAAGAATAAACTTGAAATTTTGTACAGATGAGTCTGAATATATTTGAAAATTATTAAGAGTTGAAAATTAACCACTAAGCATTAAAATAGAATGTTGATTTCTGGATTAAACATTTAAAGGTGATCTTCAAATGTTGAGCACTGAAATTGAATATGAACCCATTATAAAACAAAAGCTTATAATTTGAGCTTTAAACTTCAAAGTTTAAAGATTACTATTGAACATTGAGCATTTTTTAAAATTTTGAACACAAAATAATAGGTCACTTTGAACTTAGAGTCTTGAAAATTAAGATGTCAATGTTGGAAATCAAATTTTCAATCTATTTGATCCTAATTAAAATTGACATTATGTAAAAGGGTAGGTAGAGAGCCCGATTCTCCCTCTAGGCCCTAGAGGATAAAAAGAAGCACTAACAAGCTCTTTGCCATCCTATGAAGATTTCGTGAGTGAGATGACTAAGAGAAATAGGGGCTAAGGCAACAAAACTTCAACAAAATAAGGTAAATTGTGTGAACATGGTGAAGAACGTTCCAATAATAAATATAAGATCTTTCTCACAAGAAGATATTATTTTCTGCTAAAAGTCATTGAGGAATCTAGAACCAATGGCAGAATTCACAGTCCTTTCAATTCAGCTTTTATAACCCTCGTTCCTAAGGTGAACGATCCCCGATCCTTTGATGACTTCAAGCCAGTTTCTCTGTGCAATTGTATATACAAAATTATTGCCAAAATCATAGCTCGTCGATTGAAGCCCATACTATCAGAAGCCATTTCCAAAGAACAATTTGGGTTTTTAGAAGGGCGCCAGATTCATGAGGCAATAGGGGGAAGGCCTACACAGACTGAAGACAGCAAGAGCAAAGGATTCAATTCTAAAGATTGATCTTTCAAAAGCATATGATCGTGTGAATTGGTCATACATTCGACTTCTTCTTACACATCTCAGGTTTGAAGTCCCATTCATAAAGTGGGTGATGGCATGCATCTCTTCGATCTCTTTTGCAGTCCTTATCAATGGGGTTGCATCCCCCTTATTCATTTCAGAAAGGAGCCTGCATCAAGGATGCCCCTTGTCCCCACTTCTTTTTCTACTGGCAGCTAAGGGATCGAGTAAGGCTATTGATAATGCAGCGAGAGTAGGGAATTTTCAAGGAATTCAGGTCACCCCTAGTTTGAGGATCACACATCTATTGTTCGTGGACGATGTTCTCATTTTCTATAGTGGTAGGGTCGGAGACGCAAAAATACTTTCCCTCTTCCGCTTGGCTACAAAGATGCAAATAAATACTCAAAAATCTACCATCACTATTTCAGAGATGGATAGAGAGGAAGTGGCCACCTATCAGAGACTATTTCCATCCACAGTCCAAGACATTTCAGAAGGCCTAAAATACCTGGGGTTCCAGCTGAAGCCGAACAACTACAGAAAAGAAGATTGGAAATGGTTGCTAACAAAATTGGAGAAAAGGTTAAATGGTTGGAGCTTTAGGTGGTTGTCTAGAGCAGGCAGACTCACTCTGACCAAATCTGTTCTGGAAGCCATACTAGTATACTAGATGTCACTGGCTTGGATTCCAAAGGGGATGCTAGAAAAGATAAGAATGACTTGTTCTCGATTTATTTGGTCTGGATTAGGGGATAAGTATACTCAACCCTGGACAAAATGGGAATGTATTGCGAAGCCAAAAGCCTTGGGAGGTTGGGGACTCAAAAATATTTTTTTGTTTTCCAAGGCCTTGGTGGCAAAAGGTCTGTTGGAGTCTTATTTCAGTCACCAGCTTGTGGACGCAGGTAGTTACACAAAAATACATCCTCCCAGATACAGTGGAAGATTGGATCAAATCACCAAACAAGTCAACACGTCACTGTTCGATTATTTGGAAAGCGATGATATCCTCATTTTCAGTGGTAGGTGATAATCTGGCCTGGCAGGTAGGCAAAGGAAATCATATTCGCATAGGTGTCGATCCTTGGCCTGGTAGAGGGAACTCTCATATACTTCCATATGAACTAATTAATCAGCTTCATAGGAAGGGTATCTCCTTTCTATCCCATCTATCTGACCCCCTCTTAACTACACTATGGAACCAAGGTTGGAGAAGTGCTATATCTTTGGGATTAAATGGTGTTTTTGCAGACATACTGGAAACTTGTATTTCAGCTCTCAGAAGAGAACACATCAGACTCTCGGACAGGGAAGATGCACTAGTATGGCAAAAGGATCCTCTAGGCTCCTACACTCCAAAATTTGGCTACATAGCTTTGAATATAGACCTATTTCAGCAAAATCCCAGCTGGTGATGGAGGGGACTATGGAAGTTGAAATGTCCCCAAAAAGCCAAAATTTTCCTGTGGGCGGCTCTAAACAATAAAATCCCAACTTGGGATAATCTGAGAAGGCGTCAGATAGAAGGATCGGGTAGATGCTCACTTTGTCAAAATGAAAACGAATCCACTTTTCATATTCTCATCTCATGTCCCTTCTCCAAGAAAGTATGGTCCTCAAACCTCAAGCAAAGATGCATATGGGATGGAAACACATTGGAACTGGCATGGAAGGACTGGACTCGTGATCCAAGAAATAAGGAAATAAAAGCACTTCCTCTCTTAATCAGTTGGGGAATTTGGCTAGCCCGGAATGCAGCGATATTCAAAGAAAAAGCCTCTATCCCAAAGGCAATTGCAACCCAAAGTCTATCAATATTGTCGCGTTTCCCCCAGACAAAAGAAGCACCAGCCTTGCGGGTAAGACATCAAGAGGACATTGACACATCAAAACCCTGGGCATATTTTAATGGAGCATCTCAGAACTCCACTTGCGGGGGGGGTGCAATTCTTCACTTATCAGAAAACTATTGTTTTCATATAAAAATGGGTATGGGTCGGGGTACAAACAACTATGCTAAACTATTGGCGTTGAAGCTATTACTCCTATTTTCCAAAGAAAAGGAAATCCAACACATTCAAATCTTTGGTGACTCTATGAATGTCATCAATTGGGCAAGAAAGCATCAAATTTGTCACAACATTTTTCTTAGTCCTATTCTGGAGAATATTTTTTGTATGATGGACGTATTTGATACTTTGGTTATCTCCCATGTATACAGGGACAGGAACATGGTAGCGGATTCTCTATCCAAAGTTGGATTGCAACTCACTCTGGGCCAATGGCACATTACAGAGCATAAAGGGGAGGACACTAATGCATTTTATCATCGACCATTTATAGAGGATCACGGGCAGACATAGGACTGAAGCTACATACTTCTCTCTCAATAATGACCGGTACATTTTGGACACTATTCTTCTGGATTACTTTGTTTTCAATACATCAAGGTTTCATCATGGATGTATCTCTACACATACAGCACTTACAACACTTTAATGAAGAAAAATTTCTACAGCAACACAAATGCAAGGGAAATGAAAAAAGTCTATCTTGGCACTCTCTTTGAGTGCATGAAAATCATTTTTGGGTTGAAGCACTTTTTATCTTGTATATAATAGGATAAAAATTTGCAGAATTTATTCCACCTTGTTCTGGGTGAGGAATTATAGACATACTATCATGCATGTCAAACTTTGGCTCACAAAAGCTAGATTCTCTTAGTGATCACTTTATGGGTATGGGCTGCAGGTCTTTTCTTTTTTGATAAAAATACACACAGTTGGTGTGATGTGCTCTTGAAGAACCTACAAAATGTAATTTTGTCTCTTCAAAGAAATAAAATTAAGCTTTTTTCCAAGGAAAAGGAAAAAAAGAAGATATTATTTTCTTGAAAGATTATCTTATTTGTAGGTTTAGCAGTATATGACCTAAGCAAAGAAGCTTGAACAGTTGGGTGAAAACTAACAAGAGTGGGAAAGCCAAAGAAGAAATTGAATTGAGTTTGTGCTCTACAAAGTATTTTGTAGTAATTTTCTCTAGTAAAAGTGATAGTAATACAATTTTTAAGGGGGTTCTTGGATTTTGGGAAGTGCTTCCTGGTATATGTATTATGACATTCTAAGGATTCAAACCCTAGTATGGGTGAGATTTTAGAGCCGTATGAGAGTTTGTTAAGACTTCATAAATAAATAGAGAGAGGAGATTAGTTGTGTTTGCCAAGAATTTTCTTGTGCACTAATCCAAAGGAAGGCTTGTCTAAAGCTATGGAGAAAGATCTTCTTGGTACTACTTGGACTCGATAATGAAAATGCCATTCAACTCCAGGGAGTGTCATGAATATGGACACCAGCTTAGAAACTGCCCAAATAAGAAGTTGAAGTAAAGGAGGATGTTGATCAAGGATTTCATGTAGTTAAAGGAATGGGAAAGGAGGAATGACTATTCAAAAAAATTCCCTTATGCAAGAGGGGAAGGTAAATGAGGTAAGGAGAAAGAGAAAATCTTCTAGGTGTGGCGGGAATAAATCCCCTAATAAAGGATGTAAGCCTCAACCATGAAAAGATGATCCAACTATAGATTCTGAGGAGGATATGCATAACACAAGTCACAAAATATTAGTGTTATGGTTGTTAATATTGTCTTGGTGACATGTCCATCTAAGGGTGTCTAGTGGTCCTAGTGGGTTATGTTAGTAAACCCTTAGTGTTCAGCCTATCATAGCCTATCAATGAGGGTCTCTATTGGTTCCCAACCAGCGGTTAGTGGCTACAACTAAGTTACACTAACAACTATAGAGAGAGAGAGGTGACAACCTCATTTGTATTAATCAAGCACCAAGTATTAAGCTTATTGTTCTTATCCTATGGGTGCAATTGTACCTACGTACAAATCTCTTATGTATGGGGTTGGTCTTATTATGTGATTATTATTTATGTTCTTGGGTTTACAAATAATTGCCCATGTTTGCGCCTTTACTCTGACACAAAAGAGGTGGAAAACAAAGTGATTGTAGTTGATCTTAACCGAAGAGCAAGTAGATAAAGAAGGCCCACAAGAAAGAAAACTCTAACCTCGGATGGTGATGAGCCCTCGAGGTCAACAAACAATCTTGTCACTGCAAATGCCTAAAATAAGCAAGGTATCAAAAAGGAATGATGACCAGGTTTTCAAGCTTCAATGGGATTTTATTTGAATATATCCAAGCATTGATTTTTGTTCAAGTACTTTCAATTAAATGGATAATAGGACATGTGCTCTCTCCAAAGTCTACAGAGAGTCTTGAGGTCATTGTTAAGGGAGGTGGATCAATGTGATTCTCAATTTTTAATGGACGTATTTTTCTATCTGCAATTTTTTAGAAAGGATGTTAGTGAATGTCTAGAGAGCACCACATTATTTTATTTGTTTTCTAAAAAACAACCTACAGAGGGAAATGTGTTGAACGTGGATTTCACCCTAGATCGCAAGGTTGGAGTAATGACAATGAAACAACGTAAGAGAAAGAATACATGAATGCATGACTTAAAATAAATAGGAGAGAAAAAAAAAACAATCACAACAAAATTCACCAAAACACCGAAAAAATGACACAAAGCTCTTATTCAACCCATAGTCACATTTACATATATAGATATGATCAACAAAGATGGAGTTATGACATGCAGTCTCCAATGATGTTGCTTCCACTTGTGATGATAACTCAATTCAAAAAGATGGGATCTCTTTATCCACAAAGATGTCCATGTACACAACAATTTGGAACACAAGGTTCACCCAACTAACTAGGGCTCCCTAATGACATCTTCATAATCATGACCTTATGACTTAACTCATGACACACTCATAAAATAACAAACTAATTACAAGGTCATCACATAATTATCCATCAACCACGTGTATAATTCACTGAAGGACAAAATAGACTATAAGACAAAATATAAGAAAGTGACTGATAACATTTGACCCCTCCTCCTCTATACTTGAGAATCCCACTCGAGTAATAAGTAGATTGACATCTCTAGCGATGTCTCTGATTCGCTCGTCATCACTGCTATTGATATAATAATTCCTATTGAGCTCGTTCTCAATTTCCGCCTCATCTCTTCATTATCTTCAAAAATAACTTATAAGTAGACTTCCATGGGTAATATCATCCTTCTTCATAGAGTAGCAAAGGGTGGTCATAGGAGATCAGGGATAGGGGGGCTCATTAAGGATCAAAAGGAGAGCTCAAAGTTCAAGCTCAAATGTGCATAGAGAAAGGGTACAACTACAAATAAAATAATAATAATAATAATTTAATTTAAGGTCACAGCCTAGCCAAATGCCAAACTGACATATGAGAATCCTTTGTTTGTAGAACAAGGACCCCCACCATGGAACAATTTCACTGCTTAGTTTACGAAGGTGTACATATCCTCTAGATTCAAATATGTGACCTCCAAGGAGGAAACACGTGTTCTTAACTGTAAAACCAACCCATGCCCACATATTCTTTACTGTTAGGACGAAAGCTAAGCTAGCCCTGAAATAAGAAAGCCGCAAGCTTGTGTGCACTAGAGACTCAATGATCCTAATATACATTATGAATAACCAATCTAACCCCGCAAATGTCAATCTCTCAAGTTTAGTACCTAAAGCAAAAGGACTAGCTTTGAACTTCAAAGATATTAAATTTGTTCATGTACCAAAAATAAAGAACCATGATGCAAATTTGATGGCAAATGAGGAAGTAGATCTTCGAGAAAGGGATTTGATATTTTATGTGCAAGGTGAACTTTACTCCCCCATCTAATGCAGGAATTTCCCCATAGGGCATTCACCACTCAATTTATTTTGTAGACATGCACTTACAGATTAATTCTTGCTATCTTCTCTGCTTTTCCCCAAAAAGAATAGCAACGGTTTGTGCTCCCCATCAGCACCCTTGCTACAATATTGTTTTTTCTTGATCTTGCTTAGAACTATTGATATGGCTCCACCTAGGAGGAGCACTCATACTGTTATATTGTAGGAAGAAGTTCAAGAGCTATGGAGACAGTTGAGCTCTTAGGAGAGACCCAAAACTCACATATAGTCACCGCTCAAAGAATTGAAGAAGTTAAACATATACAACTTGAACAACAACTACAACTCTGTAAAAATTTTGAAATCTGCCCAATCTGAAACTTCTATCTCAATTAAATGAGGTCATGGATTTATCACAAATTACTTTCATACTTAGGATTGAACTGAAATATTCAGAAATCTGAAATACATTTGCCAATATCTCAAATCTGTCCACCACTAGTCTAAGCAAGTTCAATTAAACAAACACTGAAAATATTTCAATGCTAAATAAATGCAATGGCCCTTAGGGCATGATCTAATCAAGTATGCAGATCTGAAAATTACATTCATTAACAACAGAAATATAACAACACATGTAGATCTTAAGTTTCATCTAAGGCATGCCAAATCACTCAACATTTCAACCTTGCTGTCCCAATAAATCAGCATATAAAAACAGCCATTAAACTTGCTCAAAACACATGAAAACCAAATCTGAATATCATATCTGCAATAAGGAATTCAGGACAACAATGGTACAACTCCTTATCATCACAATATGAAGATAAAGTACAATATCTCAGCTTTGCCAAAGCTGGTACATCAAGTCCTTCCACTTTTTCTCAAGCAAGGACTTCTCCAAAGCTTCCCAAACCCTCGCTAGGGCATTCACAATTACTGTAAACCCTAACCAGCAACAACAAGGCCTAGCAAGGCATCCCACCAAGCTATACTAGCCTCTCCAAGAGCTCAAGAACAAGCTAGCATCACACCAACTGTCTAACCCTTGGATACACAATTGCATCTCACAAGCTTTACTCTTCACTTGCATCACACAAGCCAAGGAACCCCAGCACATGCCTCTCACAAGCACTATGCTGGTTACAAGAGTAAATAATTGTTCTTTCCAGATCCTCCAATAGCTAGCATCACACCAACTATCACAGCTCTAAGACATAATACAAGTTACAAGTGATAACAAAGACACTCTCTTCCCTTTATATAGACTAAGTTGAGGAATGCCAACAATAAAACATGGACTATGTGCATAATGCCACAAGCAACCCTAGGTTAAGTCAACAAGGCCCCAAGTAGAGCACTACACTAAGCATAAATACCGCATGGCACAATAGGGTTGGTACAACCCCCAAGATGGTGCGCCCTCCAAGTCTAGGTGTCCACATGTCAAGCTATCCTCCAAAGCAAGATGGTTTGTCCTCCCATAATGGCTCCTCAACTTTAGTGTTCCCCCTCAACATATGTGCAAGTGGCTCCAATGCTCCTAGGGACTGAGATTCATGCCCAACCTCCAAGTGCATAACACCCTCCTCCAAGGTGGTTAGTCCACATGTCCTAAGTGCCCATCCTCCTCAACAAGTGTACCCTTGTAGAAAATCTCAAACCAACACATGTGCCAATTACCACATCAAGAAGTGTGCCTACCTCACATCATTCCTAAGGTAAGCATACACCCACCAATCTCTCCAAATGTAAGTCAACCAAAATACAACAAAGGAGCTAGGGGATCACAAGACATCTGCATCATTTGAAGCACTCTCCTAACTAGGTGAAAACATTGTCAGAGCAACCAAAAGCTAACAGACTCCACTACCAACTAAACAAATTCAACACCAAACCCAACATTTACAACCAAGTATTTGGGGAAAATGAAAGTAAAGTCAACTCTCTAGAGGAGAGAATTGATAAAAATGGAAGAGAACAAAATTGAATGGAGACAGGTTCCTACTAGAATCCACAAGTTGCGACAGCTCTAGGATGTTGACCTAGGAAATGTAGCAATGAAGACAAAAGTGCTAAGTGTTGGCCTAAATTCAAGAGACAATGGAGCAAGAAACAATGGAGCAGGAGACAAAGGAGCCATCGATAATCACTTCAAAGATGAAGATTAAAAGGTCACAAGAGGAAGTCATTGTACAAAAGAGCTAAGTGTTGGTCTAAATTCAAGAGACAGTGGAGCAAGAGACAAAAAATCCATCGAAAATCACCTTGATGATGAAGATTAAAAGGTCACAAGAGGAAGTCATTGGCAACCCCCCACAAGTTCGGATCCATGGCATCCATGTCTTTAATATTATGTTTCTGTTGTTAGATTTTTTGTCACCCGGGTCAAGTACAAAAAGACTTGTCTAATATGTGCCTCCTTTTCACAAGTAGAAATAAGATCTACTTTAGCACTTTTTACTAGTATAATGTTTTGTAGAAATCGAAAGCCACGAGCACAGTCAAAGTTTCAAGAAGCCAAAAGTTGATCACTAATTTACTAGTATGCCTCAAAGTCTAAGTCCAATAGAAAAATTAGTTGAGCTTCCACATCAATAGTAAGAACAGCCAATAACCTTGTTACCCCTCATTTTGCATGAGGCCTATACTAGTGAATTATTTTCACTACCCTTGTGACTTTCATCACAATGAACTTTGGATGGCTAGGATTTTCACTTGGTTACTTGAATTGTTGATGACATGGATGATGATGTGTTGGAGGTTTTGATGGTGTATTGCTTGGTATACCTACTTATCATAGAGAAATAGCATTACACTTGATCATGTGATGTTCTAGTCTCCATTCTTTGCTAAGTGATTGGATATGAAGATACATGGACCTTTTGGCGGAATGCCCTAGCAATTTTGGGCTAAGTAGACATGGTATTGGCATCTCCATTTGGTTACCTTCATCATGGCATAGAGCTTGACATGTACGCACCTTTTTACATGTGGCTTGATACTTGGATGGAAGGGTGTGAACATTATTAGAGCTCCTTTTCTCCAACACCCTAACTCTTATGAAAGACATTCACACATGGATGGGTTGTTTGTGGTATAGAGCATAATTCTATGTAGAGCACTCCTCTTCCTTGGCTCACATTTGGAAGAATATCCACAATTGTCATCATCTTTGTGGATATTTTGATGAGGTCGTCCTACCTTCTCCATGAGTTGGTTGGACTCTTGGTGACTTGGTGCATTGTTCATGGCTTATTTGACTTATTCTTCATTGGATCTACCAATCTTACATGCATTATAGGTCCACACATGCCATCTTGGAGGAGTTTTTAGAACACATATTGAGGCATATTGTAGAATTAAGGGGGGTCGTCCCTTCTTTTAATGGAGATGGTTGAGTATTCCACATATTGAGGCCTTGTACCATGGATTCATTTGCTTGATTTAAGGAGGATGTCCACCCTTATCACTCTTCCATGACTTTATTGATGGATGTTCCTCTTGGAGACTGTTGATGAATGCAGCTATGGGAGACATCCTCCAGCTTACAAACCTGTGAGATGTGGAACATAGCAACTATGTGAGTCTT
>ML839698.1:45213-61485 GCA_009831015.1 Picea engelmannii | reverse complement strand
AGAAGCTGAGACAGATAAATCCCATGTTGCTACCTGTCATGGAGAAAGAAGTGAAGAAATTGCTAGATGCCCAAATCATCGTCCCCTTGAGATATTCTGAATGGGTGGCCAATTTGGTCCCAGTAAGGAAGAAAAGTGGAGAAATCAGACTCTGTGTTGATTTCAGGAACTTGAACAGGAGCTCAAGGAAAGACAATTACCCCCTACCCAATATGGAACAAATACTGCAGACGGTAACTGGTGCGTTTAGGATATCCATGATTGATGGTTTTTCTGGCTATAATAAGATATCAGTCATACCTGAGGACAGAGAAAAAACGACCTTCACCACTCCTTGGGGCACATTTATGTATGCCAAAATGCCTTTTGGATTGATGAATGCAGGGGCAACATTTTAGCGAGCCATGGACATAGCTTTCGTCAGGGAGAAAGATAAGTTTGTGGTGATCTATCTGGATGACATAACAGTTTTCTCCAGATCTGACAGAGAGCACTGTCGTCATTTAAGAAATTTTTTTTTGAAGTGTCGGAGGTTCGGCCTATCCTTAAATCCCATAAAATCTTTGTTTGTTATGAAGGAGGGGAAACTATTAGGCCATATAGTATCAGAAGAAGGAGTGAGGATTGATCCTAGCAGGGTAGAGGCAATTCAAACCCTGTCACTTCCTAGGTCCAAGAAGGAAGTTCAGGCCTTTTTAGGGAAGATTAATTTCTTGAGGAGATTCGTCTCAAATTTTGCTGAGTTGGTGAAACATATCACAGCCATGCTCAGGAAGGGAAATGAAGTGAAATGGACCGCTGAACCTAGGGAATATTTTATCCAAAGAAAAAGGGCATTGACTGAGGCACCTGTGCTGATCAGTCTTGACTATTCCAAAGAGTTCCTAATTTTCTCTTTTGCTTCTTTTGATACAGTAGCAGCGGTCTTATTGCAGAAAAACGAGGAAGGAAGAGAACAACCCATTGTCTTCTTTAGCAAGGCATTAAGAAATGCAGAGATCAGGTATGAAATCATGGAAAAGTAGGCTTATGCCTTAGTGAAATCCCTCAAAGCTTTCAGAATATATGTCCTGCACTCAAAAGTGATAGCATACGTTCCTTCAGCCTCTGTGAAGGACATCCTTGTACAGCCCGACATAGACGAGAAAAGAGGGAAGTGGATTGCCAAGATCCCAGAGTTTGATCTGGAGATTAAGCCCACCAAGTTGATAAAGGGGCAGGGTTTAGCCAAGCTGTTGGCTGAATCCAATTGCAAAGCCTTGGGGATTAACTACATCAACACCTGTTCAAAAAATCCGCAAGCTGAGTCATCCAATAAGAATTCTCAGGGTGCCTTATCACTAACAACATGCACCTGGTACAAGGACATCTTGTACTTTCTGCAAGAATTGAAGCCTCCTGATGGAATGGGAAAAAGCAGGGCGAGATCTTTAAAGCTCAAGGCGGTCAGATATTGCCTCATTGATCAAGCCTTGTACTGGAAAGACCCTCTAGGGGTATTTTTAAGATGCCTGGACCCGCAAGAAGCCCAGAAGGTTATAATTGATTTCCATAACGGCCTTTGCGGGGGGCATCATTTCTGGAAAACCACAGTGCATAAGATCCTCAGGGCTGGATATTTCTAGCCTACTTTATTCGCTGATGTCTGCAGAGAAATCAGAGCTTGCATCAAATGCCAAAAGTTCTCAGGAAAACAACAGCTCAAATCACTACCATTAAAGCCTATAGTAGCTTCAACACCTTTTCAGCAGTGGTGTTTGGACTTCATTGGAGAAATTCATCCTCCCGCAAGTGGTCAACACAGATGGATCCTGACTGCGACAAACTATTTCACCAAGTGGATAGAAGCTACCCCTACCAGGAGTACTTCTCACAAAGTAATTATCAACTTCCTGGAGGATATCATAGCCAGATTTGGATGTCCCAGCAAAATCGTCACCGACAATGCTGCCTCTTTCAGGTCTGAGCATTTGGTTAAGTTCTGTGAACAGTTTGAGATTTCGTTGATCCACTCTACTCCTTATTATCCTCAAGGAAATGGATTGGCGGAGTCTTCCAATAAAAGTCTGATCAAGCTCATTAAAAAATTGTTGGAAGACAATAAAAGGTCATGGGATTCAAAGCTCAAGTTTGCTCTATGGGCCGACCGGGTGACAACAAAGAAGTCCCTGGGTATCTCACCTTTCCAACTTGTTTATGGGATAGAGGTTGTTTTCCCTACTCAGCTCGCTTTATCTGTGGCAAAATTTCTCCAGGACCTTGAAGGAGAGCCTGACCATATGATTAGAAGGATTCATCAGATGGTGGAAGTACAACAGATCAGGGAACAGGCCATGAACAGGGCCTACCATCATCAGTAGAAGATCAAGCAAACCTTTGACAGGAAAAGAAAAAAGAAAGTCTTCGAGCTGGGTGATCTGGTGCTCAAATGGGATGCACCCAGGCAGGATAGGGGCAAACACAGTAAGTTTGATGCCCTCTGGTTTGGGCCTCTCAAGATCTCTGAGGTATTTTCAAAAAACACTTACAGGTTGTAGGATTTGGGAGGCGAAGAAGTTTTTGATGGCCCAGTAAATGGGCATTTCTTAAAAAATGTTTTTTGTAAGCCACAGGTGGCTTCTTTTGTTTTGTAAATATTGTTTTCTGTTTTCTGTTTTCGGCTTAACAAATGACTCTATAGCCCAACAACAAGGCACTAGGTCTGCAAAAAGAGTCCTTAGAGCATCACAGGGATGACTTTATCCCACATGGAGCCTAATGTTAGCGACATTTCTTGTCCTAGGCACAAGAGTATTCGGGTCTGCAAGTTGCACGAGAAGCGCCCGAGCGCAGCATGGAAAAATCTCGTTTTAAGGCTTCCAATCAAGTGACTGGGTGAAATTACGTTGTCAATGGCCTGGATTCATCCATAAGAACAGATCAACGGTCATCGGGATTTCGGGGCTACCAAGTTAACCGATATATAGCGCCAGAGAAAGCAACTATATGTCAAGACTAAATCTGGGTCGTCCGATCCAGCGACACATAGTGCGAGATCTAGTCGGCATATCGACATTCAGGAGTTCGAAAGGTGAAAGTCCCTCGTCATCTCACATCTCTAAACCCCGAACCTCGAAGTGCCGAAAGCGCCCAGAGTCGGGCCCGCAGTATCGCGAAGCAACCTCAGTCGTTCATCCACAGGAGCCACCTGGCGTGCGATTAGGCTCCCCGCCTTTTCGCCCATCGTGACTTCGAAGCGCAAGGAACAACTCCGTCATATTCCCGATGCGCGAGGTGTCGGGAGTGTCCAGGACCCGGGCCCACATCATCACCGAGTAAGTTCAGGACCGTCAGATCTGAGAGGGACGCGTGGTGCCCAATTAATCCATCTCGACGTTTCGCTCATCGTAACTGTGAATAAGCAAGGATTAACTCCTTCCATTCGCGAACACTGAAAGCGCTTTGGGAATAAACACAAGGTCACAACCCGTGGTCACTTGGGAAAGAAAGGAGTTGTGCAAAAGAGGCCGAAGGCGTCGAGTCTAGTTGTCGAAAGGATCATCGTGATCCCCATGCGCCATCTGATTTGACCTCAAGCTTGGTTTTCGCTTGGAGTAAATGAAGGCGAGGAGGGGTGGTTGAAAACTCTCCTTAGGCGTTAAGTGTAAGGTATAGATAATCTGGTAAGCGGTCTGCTCGAGAGGGTCCTGTGTACCCGTTTTTCTAAAGAAGCCATGCTGAGTCCTCGACCAGCCAGAGGAAGTCTTCACACGCAAGCTCAACGCTTAATGGCTCAACCACTTCTCTTGCAGGAGCCATGCGCAGTTAAGGTGGTGTCTGATAAAGAATATCCGTCTGAATTTGGCTGAGGGGACACCAAGCCTTGGGTGACTGAGCACGCCTCTGTTAGGCGATTTTTCTCTGAGTATATAAACTCAGTCTTTGTATTTTGTAAGTGATCGATGGTTGAGCAAGGCACCCGGTTGCAAAGCTTTAATGAAACATTGTTTTCTTGGTTATGTGTGGGCTCTTGAGACTTATTGTCTTATGAATGTCAGATTCTTTCACGTCTTTGTTTACATTGTATTAGAATGGCTCGGAATTGGAGAATCCAGTCGAGTTGTAACTGTTATAGGATGATGTAGATTTGATCACTGTAACAGTTGCACTGTTTCTAATCGGTCCCTGTGATTTTCTTAGCGCTGAATGACTTGGAATTGGAGAATCCAGTCAAGTCCCCCCTTTCAGTTTCTCGAAGCTCTGAACCAGAGGATCTTGCATTCAAAGTTTTTCTTCTACAAATTACTGAAAGGCCTGTTGCCTGAGGTAGTTTGTCCACTCCTCTCACCAAGTCTTCAACCTGCTTATTTTCAAATCAACCCACTGACTGAAGTTAGATACAGACCTATTTTGTTCCTCACATGCCGGACCCAGTCCCTGAGTTTGAGCGATATCTTCCCGAGTCTCTACCCATTTGATCACCCATTAAAACTATCGTGACATAAAAACTGATGGGCGTCGGGCTCTGCTCCTGCTGCAATCCAAGAGTGACTTCCGTTGCTAACACTTGGTGAATTGACGGTCCAGATCTTATCTTGAGTTTGCATCTCGCGATTTCTATGATGGAAGTTCTCGTCACTCCAAGTCGCAATAGGTGAAGCTCCGAGATGGAGCTTAGATCAATGGTCCAGAATACTTGGTGATCTGACGGTCAAGATCTTTTCGTGATCTTGCGTATCGCAAGTTTGAACCTCTTTCCTTTGGATTTCCCAATCTGCGAAACTCTGAAATGGAGTCTTTGTGGTGCTCTGATTTTTCGCCACGCGTCCTCTTGATCCAACGGTCCACGACTATCCTTTCTGACGTGGTCTGCCATATTCACCTCCTGGATCTAACGGCCTAGATCACACCTTGATCCAACGGCTAGGATCATTTCACCATTTCGCATTTCGCGATTTCATCACTTCGTGATTTCGACACTTCGCGATTTCTCCTTCTTATGATGAAGGGTCTCAAGCCTTCAAGTCTCGATCTACGAAACTCTGAAATGGAGTCAGACCAACATATTTCGACATTTCACATTTCGCCTCTTCTTGCTCTTTAATGAACGTGCAGGTTCTCCCTGATCCAACGATGGTCGGATCTTACGCTCAGATCTGACACCTAAGATCTGTCCTCCTCTTCTGTGCATTCTTCTTATCTGAATTCATATCTGACGGTCATCGGGGATTCAGGATGCAGTCCAACGATCACTGATGCTCCTCCTCTTCCATTATCACTGCGCTGCTGATCATGTTGATCTTTGCCATCGCTGTTCTTGCCATCAATGCACACTTTGATCCTGCCATCAATGACAAGCTCACTTTGCCTGTTAAACCTGCCAACAATCCTCTACACTATCTCTTCTAAACTTATCGAGCTTGCTCTGCAGTGTCTTCCTAAAATACTTCTGATACTTCTTCTTGTACTCATGCCATCTTCACTGTTGTACTTGCCATCAATGACAAGCATATGATGCCTGTTAAACATTTACCAACGCGTACTTGCAGGGAGTAGTAAAGTCCGAGGTATTGGGTGCCCAAAGGTGTTTAAGGTAGTGACAGTCCAGACAAGCAGTGTAGTAATTGTAGCGAAAAGACAAAAGTTGAGTCAGAAAAACAAGAAAATCGACAGGGGAGAGGGAGAAATGGGTCCACTCCTAGAGGTGGAGGTTGCTCTGAGAAAAAACGGCTAAAACGCCAAGGGAAAAGGCAAGGGGTGGGTAAGTCACAGTTTGTGTTCCCCTGCTAAGTCTAATGGGGGGGTTGGCCATCCTGACCGCCATTGAAGGGGAGTTGCAAGTTTAAAACTGGAACTTCTCGCCGAGCCAAATGTCAAGGAGAGACATGACCTGAATTTGGTTAAATTTTTAAAAATGTTGGAATATCATATGTTAATGGTAACTGAGATTGCATAATTATAATACAATAATAAAAAATGCAAATTCAGCAATGAAAAGTTGCAATTCCAACAATTCTTCTATAACACACCCACGACGGGTAAAAATAAATGAATAAAAAAATTAATTCATTTCTTCTCAATTAGTCGATTCCTCCATCCATGGTCTCTAATCCTGGTCAATGGAAGTCAGGGAAGAACTTCAAATCCACTGGATAGGTCTTCTTTCCCTTAAAGCGCAGGATATATGGAACCCGTAGCTTTCTCCCTAATGCCTTTAAGCTTCAACGTATTTAAGCGCTAGCCCTCCTGGACAAGCCCCTCCCTTTATGTGACCAAGGCTGTGACCAGTCACCAAATCGAAAGGCATGTTGTGATTTCGTGTTTCACGACTTCGCGTCTCATGAAGTTCACTTACTTGTCCTTCCCTCTAATGAGTCGACAACCCGGATCTCTCCTCAATCCAATGACTCAGATCAAATCGCGATTTCACGTTTCGCGAGTTCCCATAACTCTTACTTCCGGCTTCCTGAGTTGCGAACTTCCGATAAGACTAGATCTACAGTCCACAATCTTCCTTTGATTGACGACTACGATTAATTCACAATTTCGTGTTTCGAGACTTGGGAGGTTGGTTCACCTTTGTTCTCCTGATTCCCGATTTCTCGATATTTGCGAGCATGAGATCGACGACTCACAACTCCCCGTGATCTAACGGCTCAGATCAAATTGTGATTTCGCATTTCACGAATTCTCACGACTCCACCCTTTGACTTCCCCAGGTTGCGAGTCAAGTAAACGCTGATCTCTCGCCACGTGCCTTGTTGAATGGACGGTTAGGATCAAATCGTGACTTCGCGTATCGCGAATTCTCACAACTCCACCCTTTGACTTCCCTGGGTCACGAGTCAACGAAATGTTGATCTCTCGCCATGTGTCCTCCTGTATACTTTCGAAGGGTTTAACCCTCATGCACCTTTCCTAGATCCAACAGTTGTTGGTCCTCACACTCAGATCTAACAGTCAAGGAGGGTCCTAATGGATCCTTAGATATACAACCCAGATCATGTTGCAACTTCGAGTTTCGGGAGTCTAGTCGCACCACCATGTGAATCTCCCGATGTGCGGTCTTGCGAAGACTGAAGGAGTCGAGGCATTAACGTCTTCACCCCTTCTTCAAATCTAACGGTCGTGCTAGACCCTAGGACCTCCTGAACGAACCTCATCCGTTCATCTTCTAAACGAAAAGATATCTCCTTTCGATACTCGAACCTCACTATTCTTCCAAAGCTTTGTTGGCTCAGAAGGACTTAAGAGTTTTGCACTCTTTCTCTTGAACGTAATTCTTGGAAGCGTTCTTCCACGCACTCCTTACGTTCATTCCTCAACTCTAGGACCTAAGATGGTTTTGGTCTCTGCCCACCTTGCAGAGACTCGGTGCATACCTGCACTACGTCTCCTGAGCTTAATAGACCCCGTCCTCGCAGTGTTTGTGGGGTTCAACCTCCAATATCATGGGAGTACTCACTCGACTMTGAGATGACAATGAAATTCTCTGGGGCGAGTATTCTCGAGGAATTAAACTAGAGCATAAGGGAAATTAAGCAGATATAAAAGTCCTCAAGGGGCGAATGCATACTCTTAACTAAATCATTCAATACATAAACCATTTACAKGTGTATAGATATAAGCATGCACTCATTATTTCCAGTTGAAGCACAAAGCATGCAAGAAACACTTATCAGAACCATAAGATGTGATGCGACTACTGAGAGGGGCACTCGTTTCCACCCAACCATAGGCTCAGTCACTCCCATTAGATTTATCATTGGCCACCCTCGAGCTTAGGCCACGATGCTTTGAGATTCAATCTCTTACTTCTAGCTCAACGAAAGTTACAGATGAAGGTTATTCTCCTTCTCCCTATATAGGAATAGACGAGGATGAAGGTTACTCTCCTTCTCCTGAATCAGTCTCCATTCCCTGTGATCATAACTCACTTTTTGATTTCAATCCCTCCTTGGACCTAAGAGTTTTTGGTCTCGTCTCTGCATTTTTACACAGCTCTCCTCTGCCCACCTCCACTCTTCCTTTCTTGACTTTCTTAACAATATTGCATGCGGCTTGGATCCCCAGTCCGTGGTCAGGTCCGGAAGCCTTCAGATGGGCGGTTTGCCCCATCCCCTCCTTAACTCTTGAGGAGGCCTTCCCACCAACTAGCCTGACTGAAATTCATTTTGGGTGAGAGGGTTGTTCTAATCTTGAGCAATTAAAAACCAACATAGTACTGGTTCGGTGGAGGTTAACGCAACCCTTACGGGTCGTCTCCACCGCCTTTCCATTAGAAATCGTGGTCTCTCTTAGCACATCCCCTTCTCAGCAGTCATACAACATGTTTCCATTATCTATTAAAATAACAGGAATTACATTCATCGACCTTTATACAAAGGTCCACCAAATCAAACATTCACACTTTGAGTTTGTCATAGTCCTTGACCAATAAAGTTATATTTACAGACTGGGGAAAATAGGGTGTTACAATTCCTTCCCCCTTAAAGGAATCATCATCCTCGATGTTCTATCTAGCAACATGATAGGTATGTACATAATTAAACAAAATCGGATATGCATGTCTCATGGCATCTTCCATTTCCCACGTAGCCTCATCTGGGACAAATTGTTTCCATTGCTCCTTGACCTGTGCAATGGTTCGGTTCCTGAGTGAGGTTTCCTTCCTGTCTAATATGCATTGGGGTTATGGCAGGAATTCTCCCTCTAGATCCACCTGGATCACAGACCAGTCAATTATATGATTAGCATCATGTACATATTTCTTCAATAATGAAACATGAAAAACATTATGTGTCTTTACAGTGGGAGGAAGTGTTAGCCTATAGGCTACAGGTCCCACTCTATCTAGGACTTCAAAGGGTCCACAATACTGAGGTGCCAACTTGGCACATGATCCCATTCTCAGGGAACTCTTCCTGGGTCTAACTCTAAGATAGACATGGTCTTCGGTCTTGAACTCTCTGGGAGTTCTCTTTTTGCCAGCGTAACTTTTCTGTCTATCCTGAGAAATCTTCAGATTTTGTCTTATCTGAACCACTTGTTGTTCCATTTCTTTCAGCATGTCAGGTCCGATTGTAATTTTGTCCATTGGATTGCTCCAGCTGATTCAAATCTTTCACTGTCTACCATAAAGGACTTCAAAAGGGCTCATCTTCAAGGATTCTTGATAATTGTTGTTGTAGGCAAACTCTACCAATGGTAGGTAGTCTTCCCACTTCTTAGGCTGATGCATTACATGCATCCTTAGCATGTCTTCTACTATTTGGTTCACTCTTTCTGTTTGCCCATCAGTTTGGGGGTGATAAGCTATGTTGAATAACAATTTTGTCTCCAAACCGGCCATTAGGGATTTCCAAAAGTTCGAAGTAAACTTGGTGTCTTTGTAAGATATAATTTCCTTGGGCATGCCATGTAGTCTGAATATCTCCTTCATGAAGATGTTGGCAATATCTATTGCCTTGCAGGTTGACTTGACAGGGACGAAATGGGCAGACTTACTCAGTTTGTCCACCACGACCATGATGGCATCATTTTGCTTGGTCGACTTTGGTAGTCCAATGATGAAATCCATGGAGATGGTTTCCCATTTCCACTCTGGGATTGGTAGGGTCTGTAACAATCCTGTTGGATGTCGTTGTTCCGCCTTAACTTGTTGGCACTCTAGGCACTTAGCTAGATAGTTAGCTATGTATTTCTTCAACCCAAGCCAATAGAATCGTTTCCTAGTGGCCGTGATCATCTTCTGATATCCATTATGAACCTCTTCAAGTCGTCACAGTTTGGAATATACAATCTGTTTCTGTAAGTCAACAGTCCTTCCTCGAGCATTTGGTAGCCTTCATACTTCAGCCCTGTAGGCTCTTGTCTTAGGTATGAGGTCACAGTTTTGAAGAATGCATCTATCTCTTGTGCATTTCAGACCCTTTCCTTGACGTCTGTTTCACAGGCGCTTACTGCTGCTAGATGAATCATTTTTATACTCCTGCTAAGGGCGTCAACCACCTTATTTTCCTTTCCTTTTATGTGTTTGATTTCGAAATCGAATTCACTTAGAAGAGCCATCCACCTAGCTTGCCTGGCATTTAGTTTTGGCTAATCAAACAAGTGTCTCAATCCACAATGATCTATCATAAGCACAAATCTTCTACCCAGGAGGTAGTGCCTCCATGTTTTTAAAGCATGTACTATGGCAGCCAATTCTAGGTCATGCGTCACATAATTGATCTCATGCTCGTTTAATTTCCTGGACGTGTAGCAAATTACACATCCCTCTTGCATAAGGACTCCTCTGAGTCCTTCCTTGCAAGCATATGTACACATAAGGAAATCATTATCCGGGTTTTCAATCTTTAGCACAGGTGCATGGGTCACGAGGTATTTCAGTTCCTGAAATCTTTCTTCACATTTCGATGTCCAAATGAATTTAATCCCCTTTTTCTGAAGGGCAGTGATTGGACAACCAATCTTGGAAAACCATTTTATGAACCTTCTATAGTATCCCACTAATCCCATGAAGGATCTAATATCAAATACATCCTTTGGGGTAGGCCATTCCATAATAGATCTAATCTTGTCGGGGTCTATTGCCACTCCTTCCTTAGAAATGACATGGCCTAGGTAATGGACTTGCTTATGAAAGAAGTCTCACTTGCTAAACTTAGCGTAGAGCTGATGCTCTCTTAGTACTTGAAGTACAAGTCTAAGATTAGGATATCATCAATGAAAACCGATACAAATTTGTCCAGAAATTTGTTGAGTACAATATTCATCAAGCACATAAAAGTGGTGGGGGCATTGGTTAACCCAAACGGAACCACCACGAATTCATAGTGACCATACCTCATCTTGAAAATTGTTTTGTGGATGTCTTCATCCTTAATCCGGACTTGATGGTAGCCAGACCCCAAGTCGATTTTCGAGAAGATGGTAGCACCTCCCAGTTGGTCAAACAGGTCATCGATTCTGGGTAAGGGGTATTTTTTCTTTATGGTTGTCTTATTGAGTTGTTTGTAATCTATGCACAGTCAGAGTGTGTCATCTTTCTTTTTCACAAACAGGACGGGCACTCTCCACGAATATACACTGGGTCGGATGTAGCCTTTGTCCATCATCTCCTTTATCTATAGCTTGAGCTCAACCAGCTCTGGCGTGCTCATCGTATATGGCGCTCTAGATGCTGGTACCACTCCTAGTGTAAGCTCTATCGAGAAATCAACATCCCTTCTCGGAGGTAGACCTGGTACTTTTTCAGGGAACACATCCTTGTATTCTCTTAATATGGAGTGATCCTTTAGGTTTGGTTTGTCGTCCTCAATGGATTCCAACACCTGTATTGCATATAAGGAACACCCTTTCCTGCAATACTTCTTCATTTGAAGGGTCGATATTTGTCTCACTGAGACGGGCTTCTGAATCCCTTGGAGGGTCATCTTTCTCCCTTCTTCGTTTACACATTCTAAAGTTTTATGATAACAATCCACTTTAGTTTTATAAGCAGCCAACCAGTCCATACCAATCAACAGGTCATAAGATCCTAGGGGAAGTATGTTAAGGGTCGCTTAGGTGGGCAATCCACCCATGATGAATTGGCAGGCTGGTATGGCCTCTGCCACCTTTCTTTTGGTCCCAGTGGCTAGTTGTACCAACCATGGTTTAACATGTCTAATTGGTTGCAGTTTACACTTATGGAAGTCTGAGGGGCTACATAACTCAAATTAGAACTTGGGTCAATTAAAATAGAAATTGGATGGTTGGCGATCATACCTTCCAGCTCCACTATTGAAGCTTGGTGGTCGGCTTTATTATTGTCTAGGGCTGCATAGATTCATGACATGCTCCTAGCCACATCATTGACGGTGGTAGCTTCTTGGATATTATAGACTCCCTTATTGTTTTGTTGTCTGTGTGGGAAGTCCCTCAATCTATGATTTTCTCCACAACCCCAGCATTTTAAGGGTTCCTTCTTTAGGTTATCGGTCTTTGTTGGGACTGTCTGAAAAGGTTTATTTCCAATTTGAGAGGGGAAATTTTGTTGATATACACTTCTAGCAGGAAAGATCCCCCTAGAATATTTTCCATAGTTCTTAAATCTTGAGGAGTTAAACCTTTTCTTTTGGAATCTTGAACTACTCTTCTTCTTCCAGTCCTCGTGGGGTCTTGTCTTGCTCCCAAACTGTTCATAACAATACCTCACCTTCCAGATAGCTTCTTCTAAAGTCCTTGGTTCGTCGAACTCAATCCTATCTTGGTAGGTCTGAGGTAACCCACTAATGAACCGCTACATTTTTGTTTTTTCATCTTTTATGTAGGGTACATACCTCAGTAGTTCAAGGAATTTATTGACAAATTCCTCTATGGTGAGTTGTCCCAGCTGGAGTTAGTAGAATTCCTTAGTTTTCCCATCCATGTATCTTTCTGACAGATACTGCTTCCTAAAGCATTTCTCAAACTGTTTCCATGACAAGTCCTTCTCATGGACTCCTTTCACATTCCTAAGGTCTTCCCACCATATGGAAGCCTTTCCATTTAGGTTGAAGATGGCTATTCGAGCCTTCAAGTTTTCAGAGTAGTCATCGAATCTGAAATACTTCTTTAAACCAAGCAGCCAAGCTTCCACCTCTTCTCCCTTCTTAATCTCTCCATCAAATGAGGGTGGTTTGGATTTCCTGAACACTTCAAGACCATGGGTTTTGGAACACTTACGTTTCTTTCCTTTGCTTTGAGAATGCAAGTTGGCCCTGCTACTAGAAGATCCTTCGGAGTTGTATGCTTCCTTTCCATAGGACTCTCCCGATGAGTGTCCAATGTCTCTAGGTTGGACCTTCTTCGCGGTACTCCTCCCAGTGGGGTCACTTATGGAGTCATGTTTTCGGGTCTCAGGTGGACTCTGACTTCTCTTCTTATGTTGTTGGTCTGCATGACTGGTTGCGGGTTCGTGCTGTAGTTGCCTCTGTATGTCGGATAAGCTCTGTAGCAAGACTGTGTTAATTTCTATTTGTTTCTCTTGCTCCTTTATCAGTCTCTCGTTGTCGGCCTTGAAACTTTGTAACTCGACCCTGAGGCTCCTTACGGTTTCAGCCAGATCTAGGGGGGTTTCCATCGCTCTCCTTTCGTCGGATTATTCGTCTCTATTGTGGGAGCCATCCCCCACTTCATGACACGTCATCATCCTTTAGTCTTGGAGGTTTCCCGTGATCACTGACTGCTTGAGTGTTGACAAAAAAAAAACACTTATTGTTAGCTAACAATATATCAGTTTATGAACAATACACAGTTCAATTTCTTAAATGCATACACACAGTAGAAAGTTTCACTCTTTTCTTTAATAACATTTTTAACCAGACTTTTAAAAAGGAGGCAAGGCAGGGTGTCACTCCTTTAAAAGTACTCCAAATAGAGTTTTTAAATGACTCGTCCGTAAGCCCAAGCAGGCCAAGTGTTGTAACCATGCTCTAATACCAATTTGTAACACACCCATGACGGGTCAAAATAAATGAATAAAAAAATTAATTCCTTTCTTCTCAATTAGTCGATTCCTCCATCCATGATCTCTAATCCTGGTCAATAGAAGTCAGGGAAGAACTTCAAATCCACTGGACATGTCTTCTTTCCCTTAAAGCACAGGTTATATGGAACCCATGAATTTCTCCCTAACACCTTTAAGCTTCAACGTATTTAAGCACTAGCTCTCCTGGATAAGCCCCTCCCTTTATGTGACCAAGGTTGTGCCAGTCACCAAATCGAAAGGTGCGTCGTGATTTCGCATTTCGCGACTTTGCGCCTCACGAAGTTCACTTACTCGTCCTTCCCTCCAATGAGTCGACGGCCTGGATCTCTCCTTGATCCAACAACTCAGATCAAATCACGATTTCGCATTTCACGAGTTCCCAAAACTCTTACTTCCGGCTTCCTGAGTTGTGAACTCCCGATAAGACTAGATCTACGGTCCACGATCTTCCTTTGATCGACGACTACGATTAAGTTGCAATTTCGCGTTTCGAGACTTGGGAGGTTGGTTCACCTTTGTTCTCCAGATTCTTGATTTCTCAATATTTGCGAGCATGAGATCGATGACTCACAACTCCCCATGATCTAACGGCTCAGATCAAATCGTGATTTCGTGTTTCGCGAATTCTCACGACTCCACCCTTTGACTTCCTTGGGTCGCGAGTTAGGGAAATGATGATCTCTCGCCACGTGTCTTCTTGGATGGATGGTTAAGATCAAATCGTGACTTCGCGTATCGCGAATTCTCACAACTCCACCCTTTGACTTCCCTGGGTCACGAGTCAGTGAAATGTTGATCTCTCGCCACGTGTTCTCCTATATACTTTCGAAGGGTTTAACCCTCGTGCATCTTTCCTAGATCCAACGGTTGTTGGTCCTCACACTCAGATCTGACGGTCAAGGAGGGTCCCGATGGATCCTTAGATCTACGGCCCAGATCATGTCGCAACTTCGGGTTTCAAGAGTCTAGTCGCGCCACCATGTGAATCTCCCGACGTGCGGTCTTGCAAAGACTGAAGGAGTCGAGGTGTTAATGCATGCACCCCTTCTTCAAATCTATCGGTCGTGCTAGACCCCGGGACCTCCCGAACGGACCTCATCCTTTCATCTTCTAAACGAAAAGATATATCCTTTCGATACTCGAACCTCACTATTCTTCTGGAGCTTTGTTGGCTCAGAAGGACTTAAGAGTTTTGCACTCTTTCTCTTGAACGTAATGCTTAGAAGCGTTCTTCCACGCACTCCTTACATTCATTCCTCAACTCTAAGACCTAAGATGGTTTCGGTCTCTAGCCACCTTGCAGAGACTCGGTGCATACCTGCACTACGTCTCTTGAGCTTAATAGACCCCGTCCTCGCAGTGTTTGTGGGGTTCAACCTCCGAAATCAGGGGAGTACTCACTCGACTCTGAGACGACAATGAAATTCTCTGGGGTGAGTATTCTCGAGGAATTAAACTAGATCATAAGGGAAATTAAGCAGATATAAAAGTCCTCAAGGGGCGAATGCATACTCTTAACTAAATCATTCAATACATAAACCATTTACAGGTGTATAAATATAAGCATGCACTCATTATTTCTAGTTGAAGCACAAAGCATGAAAGAGACACTCATCAGAACCATAAGATGTGATGTGACTGCTAAGAGGGGTGCTCGTTTCCACCCAACCATTGGCTCAATCACTCCCACTAGATTTATCACTGGCCACCCCCGAGCTTAGGCCACGATGCTTTGAGATTCAATCTCTTACTTCCAACTCAACGAAAGTTAGGGACGAAGGTTACTCTCTTTCTCCCTATATAGGAATAGACGAGGACGAAGGTTACTCTCCTTCTCCTGAATCAGTCTCCGTTCCATGTGATCATAACTCACTTTTCGCTTTCAATCCCTCCTTGGACCTGAGAGTTTCTGCTCTCGTCTCTGTATTTTTCCATAGCTCTCGTCTGCCCACCTCCACGCTTCCTTTGTTGCCTTTCTTAGCAATATTGTGTGTGGCTCAGATCTCCAGTCCGTGGTCAAGTTTGGAAGCCTTCAGATGGGCGGTTTGCCCCATCCCCTCCTTAACTCTTGAGGAGGCCTTCCCACCTACTAGCCTAACTGAAATTCATTTCGGGTCAGAGGGTTGTTTTGATCTTGAGCAATTAAAAACCAACATACTACTCGTTTGGTGGAGGTTAACGCAACCCTTCTGGGTCCCCTCCACCGCCTTTCCATTAGAAATAATGGTCTCTCTTAGCACATCCCCTTCTAAGCAGTCATACAACATGTTTCCATTATCTATTAAAATAACAGGAATTACATTCATCGACCTTTATACAAAGGTCCACCAAATCAAACATTCACACTTTGAGTTTGCCATAGTCCCTGGCCAATATAGTTATATTTACAGACCGGGGGAAATAGGGTGTTACATCTTCTATAATCAAATTAGCTTGATGATTGTTGAAAAAAGTTCAAATGTAAAAAATTTAGACTCCCAAAAAATCACCTCAAATGGAGAATTTGTTTTTACTTATCCACCTTTTTATATGTAAAATTAAATATTCTATAATAATGTTTTAAAAAAGTTTTTATAATTATAAAATTTTATATTGTCAATTCTGGCTAGCTCAATCGGTTAAGGTGTGAGTTTAGTTTGTTAGGTGAGCCCACTTCAATTAACCAACAATTGAAATGCTAAGATTACAAGTGACGAACATTCTAACAATTTTTTTTTATAAAATCTTAAAATCTTATATTAACAAAATTGAAATATATACAAACATAAAATATAAAA
>ML839696.1:21284-42716 GCA_009831015.1 Picea engelmannii | reverse complement strand
ATGTCAAACAATATATGCATCTAATCAATATTAGTAGATAATATTATCATCAATCAACTGACAAATATTACTTGAAGAGAGAAAAGAGAGAAATAGTTGAACACAATTAACATGTAAAATGAATACAAGAATTAGTTTTGTATTTAATATTCATGCAATACAAAAATGGCACCATTGAATTTAAACCAACATCTATTTAGCAACTATAATAATTCAATATAACTTAACATAATCACAATCTTACTAAAGGGCCTGTAGTAGAAAACTTTTCACAGAGCAATCCACAAATCTAGTTAATCCTCAAGCTTGGAAAAAATTTGTCTTTGGCTTTGTACAAGCTTCGATATTAAACTCCAAAATAATTCTCTGTCCAATCCGTACGTTCTTACATCCACCATCGACCCTTCAAAATGAGTTCGATGTCTTTATTTATATAAAAAATAGTTTCATGCAAAAGTTTCAACAACTATTTAAAGTAAAGTAAACAAAATATAGAGTGGAATCATCCATGTGTGAACTACTGGTAATCTCCAGTTATCTCATAGGATTTGATCTTTCATGCTCAAGCCATTGAGAGAAAATATCTTCGCAAGTATGCAAGTATGGAAACCGGTGTTGCTCCATTGGTGCGTTGAGTTTGTCCTTCATTTCCATCACCCAATTTCTGAACCGGTCTAACTTGGAACTTAAATGTTGTAGAACCCATGATTATCCCATTGACGCGACGACGAGTCTTTTAAATTGTTCCTTTTTCAGTATTTTGAATTCTAGTACATCAACTTCAAATCTTTTATCGATTTCTACAAACTGTTTGACTATGTCTTTTCGAACTCTGGGAGATGAATGTCACACATTCTTTGGTTTATCTTGCTCCAGTTCTTAAGACACTCCTCCCATCTATCTTCCATTTTCCACTAAGGTTATACCACTAGTTACGTCCAATACTTTGCTCCCATTTGAAAATTGGCCAGGCTTTCATCCGTGAGTGTCATGATGTCATGATTCTCATCTTCTCAACCTTTCTGTATCTCTCGAATGTATTCAATTTGTGCCATAACCTTGTGTGTTTTCTTAGACCATTTCATGATGTCCTTAAGTTCCATGAGACCAACCAAATTTTCCTCCTGATAGTTAACAATATGGGTCATGAAAACCTCCCTTTTTTATTTGAATTGACTGCAAATCTCATTAAGCTCAATCCTTATGAACTTGACCACCTAAGTGGTGTCTTGATAGTATTCAACTTGATGTCTAAGCTGCATAAGTTCTACTCTCATAGAATCAACTTCCCACTCATATTATCTTTCCCTGTTAATGGTAGCACTAGATATAGCCATTCCTTCTCCTAATAACTCTCTTACCCTGGATTGCTTATCATCCAATAGGGTTTCCTCCATGGTAATCATCATAACACTTTCCAGAGTAAGCCTCCTCTTCTTATCGGTCCTTCTTACCACCACTTACCTTTTTATGTCATAAGAAATTGTCTGGACATTGGCCAATTTGTTTATAGGTTCCATAATTGGTTGATCCCCCCAAAATATAACACTGCTCATACTACCAGGAGTATAAAAGTGTTCAAAGGTCGTTTCCTTACCTTTGTCAGTCGATGGTACCTGATTTCTAATGATTTCCCCATCTTTGCTTGATGTGTGCTTCTGACCTGTAACTCCATAAGGTTGTCTGGGACTATTTGTGAATCCAATATCTCAATCTTGGAGGACCTCCCCTATCTTCATGGGGTCAGATATGTCCTCTGTCACATTCTTTGTTGTTTCTACCATGGGTGCTATCAATTATTTGAGTGAAGATAGGTTCGATTCCCTTGTTGTGGCTCCTTTAGATTATTCGTCATTGTTCTTCCCCTCATGTCCTTGGTTCTTGGGCATGTCACCTGCATTATTCCCTTCCAAACCTAAAATTTCTTCACTTTCTCTTTTATCTGGGGTCTCTTCCTCTGGGATGGATCCCTTCTCATTACTTTCATCATTATTTTCTAGAGCTTCCCCCTGGTCTATATCCCATCTCTCCCCCCACCCCATTGAGGTGGCATTTTCTGGGTCCAGCTCTTCTATTTCATTCTCTTGATCATTTCTTCCTTCAACCCAAGGTTGTGATTGATGCCTGAAGGGGGTCATAATGATTTCCATTGTATTCATATTTTTCCCCATATTTGAGGGTTGCAGTCTTTGGAATATCCTGATGTCTAATATCTCTATGCAGGCTTCATTGATAATGGGGATTGTTTTGCTATCCAAATCCTCACTGTCACCATAATAGATTGTGACGAGGTCAGTGATTACAGGTGCAAGTATTCCCAGGTTTGGTGTCACTGTCACAGTCTCAATTTATGGTCTAGGACTTGATTATTCTACATGTTCTTGTCTTTCATTAGGTATTTCATTTCCCCCTGTAGGTGAAGTTTCTCTTGCAGGTGTTTTATCTTCTCCTATCATGATCATGTCCACAGGAGTCACTACAGGTGGTCCTAATGCCTGAAGAGTGGGAATTTTCCCGTGCTCTCGAAACATTCTCTAGGCCTCCTCCAAGAGCCTTTGTGCTTCGACCCCCCTTTCTTATTTCCCTACATTCTCATTTAGTGCTTGTACAACAGCTCTTGTTGTCTATTCCAACCACTTTAATTGTTCATCTCCTGACGTAGCTTTGAAATGGGTGAGGTCTAGATTTTATTTTCTTTGTAAAAATTCTTCCCAATCTAAGGCATTCTCATTGAAGATATCATCTTCAAAGGTGTCATGTGCATACGACCAGTGAGACACCACTTGACTAGTGTGTAGAGAAACTAGGCCTTTTGGGTCATGTTTCATGTACCTGCCAGTGTAGAACCTATACTCCACCTGATTTTGGGCTTCTTGTCTGGCATGACTAGTATCTTTCACCAAGTGGTAACCCACATAGAATCCATATGGGATGAATTCTCTTTTCTTTCCTTTCACTAAGGAAGAATTGAAACCTTGTAGAATGGTTTGGTAATAAATTTCATCCAAAACCAACATGTATGGTACATGTGTTGGTAATAGGTGTGGGGATCCAATGGCTCCAATTTTTTTGAGATAGGTACTCTTTTCTTCTAAATACTAATGCCCTATCCCAGATACAAATTTTCTCGTTGCTTCGAAGAGCCTTGGACAATTCCATTTACATATTATGAAATATACCCTAGTGAAAAATTCATCACAGATTGCAACATAAGTTTTTTTATATCGATTTTCCCATAAGACTCTGAAATAAACATAGACAACTAATTCTGAGACATGCTAACTTAATCACGGCCCTGGAAATATATTTATGACACAAATTTCATCTAATAAGTATGAATCCATAAAGAAGCACGAGATTTATCTTGCTTTTGGTTTTTGTTCTTACTCAACCCTAATACTCATTTTTTTAGAGATTATTGTGCCCCAATTGAAGACGCTTCCAGATATAACCATTGTGTAGGCTAGGGGAATCCAGGCTTCCAATAACTTGGTAAAATAATTATCCCCATAAAGTCAACATATCAGGGCCATGAGGAAGATATATGGTTCTATCAGATTTATAGTGTTATACCATCCAGATGTTGTTCACAATTTTTTTGTCTTCCTTCCACCAGGATGCCAAAAGTTGACTAGTGTTATGTTGTTCATAAAACTTAACCACAAACTCAGTGTTGATCTGAACTTTGGTTTCCCCAAGTTTATAATACTTACTAAAATCCATGGGAAAGAAAACACCAACACATTGGTCATTCACATCATTAATTACACACTTGTTAACCTGGGTTTGATTAATTATCAATTCTAAGGTTTCTATGCATGGAAGAACTGGGGTTCTGGAAGCTGCCATGTATAGAGATGATAAATTGATATTCTGGAAAACTTGGTCATCTAAGAATCTTACTTTCGGGTCGATGTGAGGGGTGAATTCAAGAAAGTCATCATGATGAATTTTATTGTAAAGTTCAAGCCAGGTGGGAATAGATACCTTAGTTGTAGTTTTCATATCCGTATCTTTGTAGATGGGTGGTGGATTTGGTAGCTTCTTCTGCAACATCTTGATTATAGTCTCTACTTTGGGTGTGAGCTCCAATTCTCTAGAAACCGTGGGACGTGAAGCTTCTCCAACCATGGTCTTCTTCCCCTTTAGCGTCTTAGGTGACTGTCGAGTCACTGGTCTTCAAGGAAGCATGTTTATTGAAAAAGGAA
This sequence comes from Picea engelmannii, assembly GCA_009831015.1. NCBI lineage: Eukaryota > Viridiplantae > Streptophyta > Pinopsida > Pinales > Pinaceae > Picea > Picea engelmannii. The sequence goes on along the minus strand of ML839696.1, from coordinate 38,508 downwards.
AACACTAAAATTAGTTTTGTCTGTTATGCAACGCCAAATGAAAATATTTCTCATTAGAACCAAATACCTACGAAAGACGAAGTTTCCTGGTTCAACACTTACTAGTGCCGAGATTTACAGAAGACACGACAACAATTTTCTTCGAGTGGAACACCTAGTTACTCGAAATGTTTTCACAGTTCTAGGTCTCGACTACTCTATTAAAAAAATGATAAGTTACTCAGACCATATCGAATTCAAATAGTGTATTTTTCATAGGTCCCATCTATATTTACCATGATCGAGCACAACAAAAATATTCATGGATCTTTAGGGTTTAATTACGTCATCAGTGGCAAAATTTGGAGTTAATGAAATACACAAATCGACGGTGCGAATGGACATTAGTCTGGCTCATCAATTATTTCAAACCATGATGGGTTAGCGTGCATGATTGACTTCAAACCATGATCGGGGAAAGCTCCTGTGCTATGATAAAAAATGCGGTCATTATGTGTTTAATTGTTGATCCCGGTGTGGAGGAGTCACACATTTGCATAAATTTCTCGATGAATTTTCAAGGTAAGACGTGGGGACACTTGTTGTATTGCTTGAAGTTTGGGGGTTCCTTCTAGCTGACGTGGAAAATTGGGATAGGTCAAAAATTGCAAAAGGTGTGTTATGTGGAAAACCCATGTTGTAGCAAAGCACGTCGTTAACTATTCATCGATAAGCATGTTAGTGTGTATAAACAACGAGTCTAGGGTTAAGGTTTCTCGACGCCAACGAACCATCGACAATTAGTGAGTTGCGAGTGTATGTGTTAAAGCACAGATCATGAACTTGGATTGCCGATGTCGGCGGGATACTAAGGACCAGTGATTTGAAACTCATGGGCCCTAGCGTAATTGTGCTAGCAAACTCATTGATGAACGAAGTGACATTGACATCAGTGATTCCCCTTTCTTCCTCTCAGCTGATGTCATCTCCCTTGTTTTCCTGATGAATTCTGTGAAATGTTCAAGGTGACATGGAACCTGCCAACTGGGCCTGGTGACCTGGCTTACTCTGGTGACGTGTAAAAGTGTTGGATTTGGTGGTGATGACATGTTAATGCCTATTTGGCTGACATAGTGGCGATATACATACCCACGTGGCGAAAATTGAAACAAGGTGACATGCTCTTGTACCTAATGGCCTTATGTCGCATTATCACTTGGTGAAAATTTATCTTAAAAATCGATGGTTGAGATGGTTTCTTAAGTCGATCAGAATGTTAGGATCTTGAGGGGAGTTCATGTGTCGATGTCAGTGCTAGATTCGTTCTTAGTGGATTTTTCCAGGTGCATCATTGGGCGCCGACGACCCATGTAGCATCAACAATGGTGAATTCCTTTACTCATTGTCTATCGTCGCACATTCGTTCATTGACATAGCCGAAGCTTGATGTCTATTGGCGTAGGAATTCCAAAGGGAATATTGTTTCATATGGTGCACTTGTATACCAATGTGGCTGACACTCGACACTGATTTACATCGACAATATTAAGAGGTGACTGCCGAATATCGGGAAAAATCGATTTCAACTGGAAAATTTATGGTTTGAAAAATTTTAAGTGTCAAAACCCCTTATTTTTCAAGTGTTTATACTATTTATCCCTCCCCCCGTTCCATTGATAATTCATACTAGGCTCAAGACTCATTTAGGACATTCAAACCAAAATAACAAACCCCAAAACTGATCATGGTCATGCAAAATCACACATATGGACCGGATTAAAGAAAGTGGTACCCCAAAATTTTCTGAAATTTCGAGGGTTTGTTGAATGCTCAACACATCGAAAAATCAATTTTTATCCAAGGCATAATAAGGTCTCACCTAAGACACAATGAGGATCACAAAGACAATCTGGTCTTGTGATGGGGATGAAGGACTAAATACATAGGGATTTATCCAAGGTGACATCCATACACTCCATTAATGCCAAGTTAATATTATCAATATGCAAAACAATACACACATACCAATTCACACATGCGTGACACATGATAGATCAAAATTGTTGCAACTTTATTACTCCTTCCATTCCTTTAAAAACGTGCATACATTAAGCAAACCATACTTGACAACAACGAGGTCTCATGTTCTCTTAAGATAATTCCCTAGAGTTACAATACATTGCACTCTACACATCCTTTCAGACTTTAGACATATAAAAGGCTCAAACTTATATTCAAAAGCATTACAACATTACAATACTACAGAGGCTCAAAGTGAGCTCAAAAAAACAACAAACACCAACTCAATGAATTCTCTAAGCGAGTGTTTAACTCTATTTCTGATGCCACTGATTCCATTTATAGTTTTCTTTTCTTGGGAGATTTGTCTCTTTCAGTTATGCTCCACTTGCTCCGCTGACTAACAACACACATGCTTTTGTTTATTGCCTGCATTCCATGTATCCTTTCTGGAATCAAGAAAATCTTAACATCCTTTCCAACTCATCTTTTGTTAGCTCCACGTTTCCTTATGTTACTGGCAGAAATCATTCGAGAAAATTTCTTGATGATTCATTTCTTGATTCAATCGTGCATATTCTTGATTTTTGGCGCACATCAAAACTTGGACCAATGCACATTTGATAGACCTTCGGATTGGCACACAATATAAAAACTTGGTCCAACGCACACTTATCATTCTCTGTGCATTAGCTTGGGCACACACAAAAATAGAATGGGCACGCACAACTTCGTTTGTGTGCGCATGCAAGATTAACCAAAAAATTTGGGTGCCAATAAGCCCCCACCACTATTACTTGTCTCTTCCTTAAGCCAACTGCCTCATGGAATAACTGCCACAACAGATAGGAAAATACTTTTGAGTTTATGCACACACTCCTTAAACTAGCGCTCGGGCTTGTTATCCCCTAGCCTAGGGATAACTAAGGAGATCACGTCGTGAGGCCCACATGTCCTATACATGGAGTACCGAGAGTGAGATGACTTGAGCATGGCCCCAGAGGGCCCCTCTTTTCTTTAGTGTAGTCCATTTATCACAAGTAGCAATATCCATCCCACTAGCATGGTCCTGAAGTAGCGATGGGTCTTGCTCCATGAGGTAATGAGTTTGGGTATCATGGTATGTATGACTCTGATTTTTGAAGCACTTGAACATGTTGTATTGAATCCTTCTTCATTTCATGATGTTTTCTTGTAAATTATACTACTTGCCTTGTTTATACATGGAAGGGTAACACTGTGCCATAGTAAGTTGGTTTCCCTTTAGGATGGTTTGCTACTAGTTGGGTCTGTGAAAATTCATCATCCGTTCCCTCCATACTTACCATTTTCCAAATGTATTCCTTCCATCTCCCCTATCCTTGTTTGGGCATTGGGATTGGCTACACTAGGAAGGGTTGTACCTTACCTTGTGGAAAGAAGGCGCTAAAGGCCCAGAGGGTAAAAGTAGTTGGAAAGAATTAAAATACAATGTTGAAACCTTTGAGATGTTTCTCCCAGGGATCCCTGAGAAAGCAGTGAAAATCTCCTCAGTAATAAAATAGACCCATAAGATACATAAAAACTCAAGGTACTAGTTGATGGATAGGAGGTCTCATCACGAGCCGACCTATTATGACCATGGGCATGTGGCGGTATGACACTACCACCTATCTGTTCACCAAACCAGGGTAGTGGCTCTTGGTGGCATATCCAAGAGAAAGGGGGTCTCATCATGAGATAACCTTCTCATTTCCATGAAATGTTTGTGGATAACGTTGTCACCTCTGGTCATCAAACTAGGACAATGGCCCTCAACTCTTTCCTTGAAGCACAAAAGAAAATGATCAAAAGAAATAAAGCTAAGAATAAAAGGCAATGAATGGGCTACGAAACAATTGCATTTATGACAAGGTGTATCTCACCCTCTACAAAGGCACCCACAGGTAAGACTTTACATTTCCCTGTTATTACATGCACCCCATGCCCAAATACTTACCCTATGCCACCTCATACACTTACATGACTTGGATTAGATCCCACCCTGTAAACACCCAAAACTTAAGAGAGGTTAGCCCAATAGGACACCCTGAGACCTTTTTCAAACCTAACTTGTCAAGTTGCATAACATCTTTGATAATTTGTATGGGTTAAGGGGGGTTTGATGCACATGTTTGGGTAATTTAATTTTTGGATGTGATTTACATGTTATGATCCATGTGACTTATGAACCCCTGGAGGGTGTACTTGTTGTTGTTGCAGGACCTTACCTAGTGGACAGATACACATGAGGGAATGATTATCTTGGACCTTCATGGGGACTTAAATCCCACAGATGGATGTTGCATCCCCATCCAGGGGTAAGAAGAAATTGAAGATTTGCACTGGGAAAAAGAAGGATGTTACCTTTGGAGGCACCCTGACAGACCTAGACCCAGGGGGACCTTTCTCTTCCACATGGATGTTGGCCCTTGAGAGCCCTAGACGTCACCATCATGACCCTAGACATCATCCAGAGCTAGGGTTTTTATTTTGGAGGAATTTATGAGCCTGGTGGCACGTGTGGGCATCATTTGGGGCCTCTAGAGGCCAATCACACTACATTTTAGGCTCAATGTTCCACCTTTAGGCCTCAACGCCACCCTATAAGGGAATGACGTCACCCTTGGAGGTGTCTTTAAATGCTAATTAATTTTTATTATGTCAAAATTGAATTTTATTGTAAATTGGCCAGGTTGGCCTTATTTTGACCTAAAAATTAATTAAAAGTCAAAATTTTGTATAAATAAACATAAAGTACTCTCATTTTTCATCACAACTCACCCCTCACAAGAGGGAGGACTGAAATTTTCTCCCTAAAGGTGTTATTGGCTGAAATTACCAAGGCGCACTTGCTTGGATACTATTTTGGATCATTTCTTGGTGAAATTTTGGCAAATCTAAGGTTTTTGTGCTTGATTATTCTTGGTGAAGTAAGTAAATTTGCAATTTTCATTTCATGATAAATGTCTATGGTATGTTTACTTGTTCATATGTAAGAATATGAAATTTCTTTCTTGAAACCCTAGGAGCAAGAAACATAAGGTGCTTCTTTCTTGCTCTTATTTTGCTAGTTTTGCTTAAGAAGATCTTGTCTAGACAAACTTCTAGAGCCCTAAAGTGATATCACTTTAGAATATTTGTCTAGTTCTTATTGAATTAAATATTTTTCTAGAGTCTAAGGATAGGAGAAATCACTACGGCCTAGAAGTGCCTACACCCTAGTTGAACCTTCTCTTTGAGGCTTGGTGCTTGAGAACTTAAGGTACTACTTCTCAAGCTTCCACCATGTTATATTTTAGACAAGTATAATCATTGTTCTCTCTCCAAGTTAATGTTTTGATATAATTGACTCCATAAACCCTAAAGGCACTATTCTATTGTCTCTCTTTTGTTGGAAGGTTTATCAAGCACTCAAACACTATTCTCTTAAGCTATTACTAATTAAATCTAACACTAATTTAGCCTAGATCGCTAACTTTCTTGTTGTTGTTATAAATGTTTGCTACAACCATATAACTGCAACAAAGTTTCTGCATAATTGACTTTGAATGTTAGCTAAACACTTCAGAAGTTTCTTATGACATTTGATTATCATTCTTCTTAGTAAATGCTATCTTTTCATTGTCTTTTCAAGCAATTCTAAAGAGCTTTTATTGCAATTGTTACAATTTATTAATTGTTGTTGTAAACTTGTTCGTTGTTGCATTTTTATATCAGCTGGCATATTTTCACTTGGTTTACTGTCTCTTGAATCTTTACTATCATTTTTGTACTTGAAACTTGAAGCTTTACTGTCTCTTGGATGCCTCCCTTGGGTTAGAGTTCTATCCATCTCTAAAATGTGGGGATTTCCTATTGAGGTGACAATGATAGGACATCATGTTTGTTATGAAAATATCCCTCATTTGTCGTGGGATTTGGGAAAGTATAGATTGTGCGATAACATTTTTGGCGCCATTGTCAGGGAACATCGAGTCAACATTCCTCAACCACACTTTTTCGGTAAGCCCTTTCCCTCAAATCCTTCATCTTACGAAGCTTACCTGACGAATCCACTGAGGATGATTCCCTGGCTCCCTTTGATAATCCTTAAGAGGATATGTGGAGACTCCACTAACCTTTTCCAAGGTGCCACCTTAATCTCAACTTTGTGATATTTCCAAGATATGGGATAATGGCACCCTGGGAACAAGTGTGTCTGACTATTGATTTTGAATTTTTCAAGGATACCTGCATTATATTGATATAAAATGGTTAAAAAACTCTCCAAGAATAGGAGGGCTTCCAATTACTCACATTGTAGAATTCTTTAAGTATATAAATGAGATAGAATTTGAAGGGGAGGATGTTCTGGTAAAATTGTTCATACTTTCCATGCAGTATTTTTTGCAAGATTGGATTAAGGGTTGTTGCGAAGATAAGGGTATATCATCTTTCATAGATCTCATCAGTAGGTTTATTTAGTTTGTGAAACCACAATGCTAGACATATGAAGATGCCCTTCAAAATCTCGCAATAGACCTAGAGGACAAAGAATTCACCACTGAGATTGTGGAAGATCTCAAGGATGTGTACTATACTCAACACCAACCCTCTGATATAGAAGGAGAGATTTATGAAGAAGGTTGTCAACCCCTTGAAGAGGACCAAGGTTTTTTTCCATGATTCAATAGAATATAGTAAATACTTGACTAAAGAAGTGAATTATGATGATGAAGCACTAATATCCTCTCCTTCGTCCGATGAAACTCTCCAAGATCCTATCTCTCCTAGACAAGACGAAGAGAATGAGGTGAATCATTTTCCTTTCCAGGTTTTTGATGACACTTTGTTCTATGATTCATAAGGTCAAGAAGTAAAGGAACCCTTGGAAGAGCTAGGTCCTTCATTTTCTGATGATGGCGAAAATATGATTAAAGAGACGAGTCTTGGGTATGATGTATTGGATGCTCTTCCATTTGATGAAGTCATCCAAGCCTTTGACACTCCTCACAACAAGAAGTGAACACGGTAAGTTATTTCCCTTTCCAAGATTTTTATGATTCCTTATTTTATGATCTGGAAAGTGAAGAAGTATTAGAGGATCCCCTGAATGCATTAAATACTTCATGTTATGATAAAGGTAGTAACATGGTTGATAATATTGATGAGTTAATACATGTCGGAAGACGTAAGTGGGATGTGATTGGTTCCTATGAAGATCCCATCTATTATATGGAAGGATATCTTCAAATGTTTCCTTTACAACAATCATATGATGTTCCTAATAATTTTCAAGTTTGGCAAAAAGATGATGATATAATTACAGAAGTTTTCCAAGCACTCAAGGATGACCTAGTGTAATGTTCTCTTGATGATTTTCGGTCATACCTTGAGGATTTTGATGAGTATTCCTTTGAGCACTTGGATTTATTCTATGAAGAAGATTATCAACCATCATTGTGCTCAAATTTTGATAAAGAGGATGTTTCTTGCCTGAAGTAGGATACTTGTGACAAGTTTGTCCAGCTCCCTATGATTTCTTTACCTCGCTATGTCACTAAGGATGCAGTTGGGGATCATGTCTCCTGTTTCAATTTTTCTTTAGGGAAAAAAATTTCGTTGTAATTCAAGAGGAGGTTGAATGCCTTAAGAACTTTACTATCTCAATCTTTCATCTTTCCCCTGAGAAGTTGTCAGTTACCCTCTAAGTTCTTGTTAATCCCTTCTCATACTTCAGGGAGTGATGACGTCCAAGGTAGTCAACCCTCAGATTCTTTGAGCCATTCCTTTGAGTCCTTGATCTCTCACGATAATTTTCTGAGATGGATTGATCACTTTTTTGGAAGGGTGACTTGGCATTATTTTATCCTTCCCCCCCGCCTCCATGAGCTAGAATTTACAATTTCCTATGATATAATGCATGCTCCAACTCATGTTTATTTTGTGCTTAACTTGTCATTGTTTTGGTTTATGATGAAGCACAGAGGTAGGTGTTATGATATATTGCTAGCGTAGTTGTATTGGTGGTATGCTTATACCTAGCATTTCACAGGTAAGTATAGGTAAGTTACGATAGGTAGGAATTTTCATCCATTGTACATATCATTGCATATCATGTTAGTATAGTTGTAGTTTCATATTGTCTTGTTTCATTATGTATATATGTATACTCATGATCATATGCTAGATTAGATATACTCTTTATTTGTTTATTATATCATATATGAACAAGGGGTAATATCACCACCCTAGGGATTACTAATATCCTTTGTTCAGATTTAGCAGGCACAAGTCATACCAAATATCTTGAGGTTATAATGCACTCTATGGTGAGCATATGTCCCCAAGTTGGAGCCAAATGTTATCCACTAGCCTAGGGATAATTAAGGAGATCATGTCTCGAGGCCCACAGGTCCTAGACATGGAGTACCGAAATCCAAATGACTTGAGCATGGCCCCGGAGGGCCCCTCTTTTCTTCAATGTAGTCCATTTATCACCACCAACAATATCCATCCCACTATCCTGGTCTTGAAGTAGCGGTAGGTCTTGCTCCACGAGGTAATGAGTCTGGGTATCATAGTATGTATCACTCTGATTTTTGAAGCATTTGAATATGTTATATTAAATCCTTCTTCATTTCATGACGTTTGCTTGGAAATTATGCTCTTTGCTTAGTTTATACATGTAAGGGTAACACGGTGCCCTAGTAATTTAGTTTCCATTTAGGATGGGTTGCTACTGGGTGGGTCTGTGAAACGTCATCATCTGTTCCCTCCATACTTACCATTTTCCATATTTATTCCTTCCATCTCCCCTATCCTTTTTTGGGCATTGGGATTGGCTATGCTAGGAAGGGTTGTACCTTACCTTGTGGGAAGAAGGGGCTAAAGGCCCAGAGCGTCAAAGAAGATGGAAAGAGTTAAAATCCAATGTTGAAACCTTTGATATTCTTCGCCCAGGGATCCCTGAGAAAGAAATTAAAAGCTTCTCATTAAGAAAAGGGACCCATAAGATACATAAACAATCAAGGTACTAGTTGATGGATAGGAGGTCTCATCACGAGTCGACCTATTATGACCATGGGCATGTAGCGATATGACACTACCACCTATCTGGTCACCAAACCAGGATAGTGGCTGTTGGTGGCATAGCTAAGAGAAAGGGGGTCTCATCACGAGCCAACCTTCTCATTTCTGTGATTTTTTTTTAGATATCGTTGTCACCTCTGGTCATCAAGCCAGGACAATGGCCCTCAACTCTTTCCTTGAAGCACAAAAGAAAAGGATCAAAAGAAATAAAGCTACGAATAAAATGCAATGAATGGGCTAGGAAACAATTGCATTTATGACAAGGTGTATATCTCCCTCTACAAAGTCACCCATAGGTAAGACTTTACATTTCCCTGTTATTACATGCACCCCATGCCCAAATACTTACCCTATGCCACCTCATACACTTACATGACTTGGATTAGATCCCACCTGGGAAACACTTGAAACTTAAGAGAGGTTATCCCAATAGGACACCCTGAGACATTCTCCAAACCTAACTTGTCAAGTTACATAACGTCTTTGAGAATTTGTCCGGGTTAAGGGGGGTTTGATGCACATGTTTGGGTAATTTAATTATTGGATGTGATTTACATGCTATGATCCATGTGACTTATGAACCCCTGGAGGGCATACTTGTTGTTGCTGCAGGACCTTGCCCGGTGGAAAGGTACACATGAGGGAATGATTAGCTTGGACCTTCATGGGGGCTTAAATCCCACAAATGGATGCTGCAGCCCCAGCCAGGGGTAAGAAGAAATTGAAGATTTGCACTGGGAAAAAGAAGGATGTTTCCTTTGGAGGCACCCTGACAGACCTAGACCCAAGGGGACCTTGCTCTTCCACATGGACATTGTCCCTTGAGGGCCCTGGATGTCACCATCATGACCCTAGACGTCATCTAGAGCTAGGGTTTTCATTTTTGGGGAATTTATGAGCCTGGTGGCACGTGTGGGCATCATTTGGGGCCTCTAGAGGCCAAACACTCTACATTTTAGTCTCAATGCTCCACCTTTAGGCCTCAATGTCACCCTAGAAGGGCATGACGTCACCCTTGGAGGTGTCTTTAGATGCTAATTAATTTTCTTTATGTCAAAATTGAATTTTATTGTAAATTGGCCAGGTCAGCCTTATTTTGACCTGAAAATTAATTAAAGGTCAAAATTTTGTATAAATAAACATAAAGTACTCTCATTTTTACATCAAAACTCACCTCTCACAAGAGGGATGACTGAAAGTTTCTCCCTAACGGTGTTATTGGATGAAATTACCACGACACACTTGCTTGGAGGCTATTTTGGATGCATTTCTTGGTGAAATTTTGGCAAATCTAGGGTTTTTGTGCTTGATTATTCTTCGTGAAGTAAGTAAATCTGCAATTTTCATTTCATGATAAATGCCTATGGTATGTTTACTTGTTCATATGTGCATCTTTCTTGCTCTTATTTTTCTAGTTTTGCTTAAGAAGATCTTGTCTAGACAAACTTCTAGAGCCCTAAAGTGCTATCACTTTAGAAGCTTTGTCTAGTTATTATTGCATTAAATATTTTTCAAGAGTCTAAGGATAGGAGAAATCACTAGGGCCTAGAAGTGACTACACCCTAGTTGAACCTTCTCTTTGAGGTTTGGTGCTTGAGAACTTAAGGTACTACTTCTCAAGCTTCCACCATGTTATATTTTAGACAAGTATAATCATTGTTGTCTCTCCAAGTTAATGTGATGATATAATTGACTCCATAAACCCTAAAGGCACTAGTCTCTTGTCTTTATTTTGTTGGAAGGTTGATCAAACACTCAAAACACTATTCTCTTAAGCTATTACTAATTAACTCTAACATTAATTTAGCCTAGATCTCTAACTTTCTTGTTGTTGTTATAAATGTTTGCTACAACCATCTAACTGTAGCAAATTTTCTGCATAATTGACTTTGAATGCTAGCTAAACACTTCATAAGTTGCTTATGACATTTGATTATCATTCTGCTTAGTAAATGTTATCTTTCTAGTGTCTTTTCAAGCAATTCTAAAGAGTTTTTATTGCAGTTGTTACAATTTATTAATTGTTGTTGTAAACTTGTTCATTGCCGCATTTGTATATCAGCTAGCATATTTTCACTTGGTTTACTATCTCTTGAAGCTTTAGTATCATTTTTGTACTTGAAACTACCATATATATGCTCTGTTGTCTTGTTTTGGGCAGGTACACTTCACCACTTTCAATTGCTTCATCTTTCTTGGACATAAACCTTGTGACATCTTTAACTTGAGTGACCAGTGAGAGGGGGGGTACTTTTATCCTTATCTTTAGCTGACTTGGCCCTTTAGGTCACTAGGGACGCCTCCCTTAGGTTAGACTTCTATCCATCCCTAAAAAATGGGGATTTCCTATTGAGGTGACAGTGATAGGACATCATGTTTGTTGTGCCAATCTCCCTCACATGTCATGGGCTTTGGGAAAGTACAAGTTGTGCAATAACTAGGCTCATTAAGGTAGGTCTGGAGATCTTGCGTAAGTTGAATGGCCACATCAACTTCGATTGTTGTTACTTGAGGAGCTGTCAGGTCCGTTGTGTTGATTTTCTCAATTAGAAGGTTGGTAGAAACCTATGCATCTGAGAGTTGCGTAAACAAGATCAAGGCCTTATCGGCCACATAAATGATCATATTTGTTATATTATGTTGCTTAGCCTGAGCTGCAATGATCTCCTTTGGTTTTGCTGCAATTGCTAGCATCGCAGCGGCGTGCTCCCCGAGAGGCAAAGAATCGAAGTCATGCTTTTGTTGTGTGATTTCTTCCTTAGTTTCTCGAACTATATCATGGATTGTAGTTAGTTTTAGAGGACCTTGTAAATGGTCCCACAAATTAAATCTTTTATTGACCAACACTAAAAAAATCCTAGGCATGGTTTCGACCATCCTGGAAGGTTGCTTCGGCAAGGAAAATATGCTTTGTAGTTCTGTCTCCTCTAGCGTGACATGTTGAATCAATGTATGAAGTTCAATATTATGAGATTGTAGGGCCAAAAGCACTCAATGGATGCTTTCATTTTTGTGGTGCCAGAAGATCTGGCTGAACCTAGTCACGTTGATAAACCTAGGAATAGGCATCATTAAGAGTAGTGACCATCTCGGTGTGACTAGCTAGGACGACCGCATATTGGCCCTGAGTTTCTATATGCACAATCACTTCAACAATGTGTAAGCCCTGTAAATTTTCCCAAGCCTCTTCAACTTATTGACGCGTGTGGGATTCATGTTGTAATTGAGATATCGTGGCAGTGTGACTGGAGAATTCTTGTTCAAATTAAAGATGTAGTTGGGCTTGCTTGTAGGCGATAGCTTGGTGGAGTTCCCCCAGCTCATGGACCATATCAGTGATAAATATTCTAATTTAATGATGACTTAGATGGCACCACACATGCATGAGTTTTATTCTTCTAGGGGTGCCACACATTTTCCTATGCACCTCGACATTATTTCAATTGTGGCTTAGTTGGATGTAGCAAGCCCTGGTGGGTTGAAACATTTTCTCATTCGGGCGAAACTGGTCAGCTTCTGCCAGCGAGGTATGGGACAAGGCTTGGTCGATTCTAGTAAGATCCACTAATTAACCAATTCCCTTGTAGTGATGCCCAAGTCATTTGTTTTCTCAATGGGGTTGGGGAAGAGTAGTGCAGGGAACATATCTTCATGGGGTATTGATGGAGTATCCATGTCCATTCCCTGCACATGCGGTCATTTGACCTTCCCAATGAAGAATCGGGGAACTGGGGATATAGGGAATTTCATTGGAAGCACACACAAGACATTCATATACTGACTACGCACATTGTGTCCTTGTTTAGCTATCTATCGCCTTTCGCAAGAGAAAATATATCGATAAATGTCTACATATGGTTTGAATCTTTCCTGCATAGATGCTTCGACAACTTCCCATTCATGATAAGGTTCCTGATGCGTGGCCCACCATCATGCAGGAATTCCAATTAGCATAGTATCGAGGGCATGATCCCAGTGGTGTTCGGAAATGTGTTGTATCCAAGCAATAAACATGTCCACCAAGTTCGACCCATCGTACCAATAGGATCCAAATTCTTCCTCATGCACTTCTGCGGAGATATGCATGCACCTCCTTGTTGAAACTTCATATAGTTTTTATGCCACCTTTCCATAGCATCTTCAGATCCAGTGTCATAAGACTTGATGCTTTGACAACTTAGTTATCCATCTGTGATGGGATTGATGTAATCCTCCTTGAACCTAGTGATATTATAGATTGTTTCGATAATAGATCTTTATGCATCCTCATCCACTGGCTCATTGTATATTTCTCCTTCATTCAGATCCAGAGATGCAATCACACACAAAGTGTCTGTCTCAAATGACATCTGCCCATTTTTCAAATTCAACACTGCATTGTTGTCAAAGACCCAGTCAATGCCAAGCAATGCGGGGTATGGATTAGAGTAAACCATAATCTCTATGACCTCAAAGTCATCCTTTGTCTTCAGCCCTTCTATATTCACCTCAACTTGTTCTAGTCAGCCTATAGGATATATCCGTTACTGGTTTTCCAATCGTAGTTGGATGGGAAACCGAACCAAATTTGGTTTCCCCATCAACTCCCATGACTTCTTCAACAATATATTCACGTCAGATCCCAGATCCAACATGACTCCATCTATGTCATAATCCAACATGACTCAATCTATGTCATAAACACCAAGCTCAATGGTCATCTTGAACTCTCTGCCAATGCGTTTCTGCTTTGTAACCTGACACACTTCCCTTTCTGGTAGGGGAGATGATAAAGTATGGTCCTTCAACTCCTTCCCCATACAAGTGGCTAACATCTACATCAACTCCTCAAGGAATTGTTCCTTAATCACCCTTTTCTCAATGCATCACAACTCTTCTTGGCTACACACATATTCCATTCACCTCTGTGTTGCACGCTGCATCTCCTCGTGCATGCAAGCTTCCTCCAACAATCGTTGCATCTCACGCTACAACTTTTCCCAGGCGCAAGCCTCTTCCAACAACCTCTGTGTTTCCCGTTGGACTTCTTCGCAGATTTGGGCCTCCTTGATCAACCTTTGTGTTTCTTGTTGTACTTCTTCACAGATTTGAGCCTCCTCAAGTGATCTTTGTGTCATGCACTGCAACTCTTCTCGCACTCTTTATTCTTCCATGGCTCTCTGTGCATCATGCAAAAACTGCTTTTGTTGGGAAGCATTGAACTTGGGAGGGGGTTGTGCTTCCTTTCTGATATTCCCCTCTGGCTTCTTACCTGATCTCTCAGCCTACTCAAAGTCCCTACCTGTCTTTGTCTCTCCTCGGATTACCACCCGGACATCGACTTCCTCATCTTTCTTCTTATTTTTGTGTGGCTCTGCATGCACCATATTGCAATGTGTCTTATTTTCTTTCCATTTATTTACTAAGTTGGGACAATATTATGTGACATGTTCGAGACTATAGCAGTATGCATAGAATATGCGCAACTTTGTGCAAAACCTTGATACATGGCCAATTTCTACGCAATTGAAACAAGTGGGGGGTTTTCCTCCCCCTCCCCCATATCCTTAGCTGTGACCATGCCCATATTCACCTCTGGGACCTCCTTGGTATCCGTCTCTCTTCGCACCGCCACGATCACCACCCTTTTATTCTTCTTGTACCTAGAATGCATCACGTGTATGTTCTTGCATCAACTTGAGTGATCGATAATTATTGACATCATATTCCACGGATTTACGAAATTCACAGAACGAAGTATGATGCATATTTTGATACTTCTGCAAAGTTGGGAAGCGGGGTGGTACATGGCCCCATTGTTGACATATCTCACACCATTCCGTCTAGGACTCAATTGGGAATGGACTCAGCATACCCATTGCCACATAATTTGGAAGTGTAGGGAACTTGTCCCTGCGATGCCCCTTAGAGAGACATGTGGTACACCATACGTGCTCACACATGAATTTTGTCTTTTCCATATCTTGCAATTGCATTTTCAGATTGGCCAATTGTGACTGCACTTATGCCAATCATGTCGATGTCTCTGCCCCTCCGGGGGTAGCTTCCAACTACATTGCAATTTCTACTGCCTTTGCTTGACTCATCACCTTATATTAGGTGAGAGAGACTTGGATATGGGGAAGAAACCCCACAATAAACCACTCTCTATTTTGTACATCCTAATCTGAAATGTTAGCTTATCCAAAAAAATATTAAATCGTTGGTCATAATGCCACATGGTTTCTCCTTGTTGTTGCTTAATCTCCTCGTTCTCGATAATACACTGAGATTCCAACTTGGGATTTTGAAATTCCTTCAGTAAATCCCTCTTGATCTATGTCAGGGACCTTTCCTATTCCATGGGTGCAGTGGCCTCACACTTCATGTACCATGTCAAGGCTCTATCCTTGAACATGGTTTCCAGTTGCACAATCTTTGTTGCTTTATCTATGATTCACTTCACAGACCATATTGCTTCGCACGTGAACCAATGTTGTTCCATGTCATCTTTACCCATTCAATGGAACATGGGTAGCCTTAGGGTGTTATCCTGATTCACCATCTTCAAGATCCAACTCCTCCAATCTTACTGTTGGTTGTCAAACTCCTTACTATAGATACTCTTCTTGGTGAAGTAGTACCGACTTTGCCTTCTTCTTCACTTGTATCTTCTCTTCTATCTACTTCTACTCTTTCTCCTACTCCAATCACCTCACTATATATTGTTCTTTCCTCTTGATTACAAACGCGCAAGGGGGGTGGTTCAAAGGGGGGGTAAGTCCATCTCCTTTTGACATTTCTTGTGAGGGGACCCAGAGATTTTTCTACCTGCAACCGCGCAAGACCATCTGCAATCACCAATTCTTCTCCCCCACCACTGGGGGATTATTCATCTTCCTTCATTATGACTACCATTTATGTCAATAATACTTAGTTGGCAAAGCATTGCTAGACTCCCCTACATGTCCATAAATCTACTAGTGTTTTACAATATAATGTGCCTTATGTAGAACCTAATGGTGTGAAGCCTACCACCATATTTTAAAAATAAAATATGCACTAAATTCAATCATTATAATACTATGATATTGTCCCTTTACTTGCATCAAAAACCAATAATAATAGGTTCTGCTATCATTGTATACTATACTAATAATAATAATAATGTATTTTTAAGGTCACAGCCAAGCAAGACACCAAATTGGTGTATGAGACCCCTTTGTTTGTGGGACAAGGGACCTCCTCCGCCCAACGATTTGACGGGTAAAGTCTATAGAGGTATACATACCCTACAATGCTCTCAAACTCTTTCCAACAAACAAGCTAAGTCCTTTTCTAGTTTATTTGGGTTTGGCGTAAACCAATAGAAATGGATACTTGAGGAGTGAGGACATCTGTTTTATTTCTTGATACAGAGGATTTTGAAAGTGTTGTCTATGATGACATAATCTTTTCTCTGGAAACAATCATGAGCTCCGTTCTCATCTACAATCTGCATGAGATAGTCCAAAGCTTTTATGGCAAAGTGAAGGGAAGCGACATTGCTTTTCGACCTGCAAAGCTTTTATGGCTTATCCAACGTGATTTCCTTGAAGAAAAGTCTGTGCAGAAAATGGTGTCACCGGCCATGCCCATTCACATGGACCCTCTATGGATCACATAAATGACATTAAACCCCCTCGAAATAAATGTGACATTAACTTGTTTTGTAAGCAACCGGAAAATGTTGATCTAACAATGGAGCTTGTATCTAACTGGTTAAAGATTGCTCTGCCAACCAAAGATTTTCTGAAAATTATTTTCTTAAACGATAAATCCTCTTTGATGGAAATTTCTTGGAAAGCTCTTGAGGTTGGTCGTAGTGAATATAATGGAATCAATGCTCTTTTTTGGTTATTCCTTTTATTTTCTACAATAATAATAATAATAATAATCTATTTTTAAGGTCACGACCAAGCCAACACACCAAATTGGTGTATGAGACCCCCTTGTTTGTGGGACAAGGGACCCCCCTCCACCCAACGATTTGACTGGTAAAATCTACGAAGGTATACATACCCTACCCCCCTCTAGATTTGAACTTGTGACCTCTTAAGAGGAAACACATGTTCTTAACCATTAGACCCACTCAAGTTGTATTTAAACACATGTT
>ML839696.1:7841-18245 GCA_009831015.1 Picea engelmannii | reverse complement strand
AGCATTTTAACTTCAACAGTTTTTTAGGGTTTTTCCAGAAAAAACCGCGATTTTCTGTCGTAACTTATTGGGTGAGTTCATAGGATGATCAGATGGCTATTTCTTCTCAAAACCTGAAAGAAATTCTTGAATCATTCAAATCCAAATTGTTTCACACATTGGATGATATATTGGATGCATTTGTACATGGCCTCACAAACAGCCTCACAGACGGCCTCAATGATAGTTTTCGTAGTATTCAAGATTCATTGAATAACATGCAGAAGAAATTTCTTATGGAGGGCCTCAGGGATGAATATAATCAATAAATATATGCTTGGTATGATTTTGAGGTAGATTGTGATGATTAGTATATGGATAGTTGTCATTTCTGGGATGACAACCACTTTCATATTTTATTTGATGACTCTACTCCACCTTCTGTAGAGAACATCAATGTCCCACATCAGGAGCTAGTTACCAGCATTCAGTCTACATATTCTACAGTGATATTATTCATTCCAGATTCTGCTATGACCCTTTTCCACTATGTGGATGGATCTTCTTATTTGGATCCACATGATAGCTATCAGTCTTTGGAGCATCATTTGGAGTTGGTTATTGGGTTCCAAAATCTTCCACGGGGAGTTCACATGAGCACTTGGACATGAGACCCAAGCTTACAATGGTGGTTGGACTACTTTAGCATGGTGGATTTCCTTTCTACATGGGACCTTGGTTCTTCAGTCTTCTTCAACATTATGGTCCACAATTATCCATGGGACCCTGGTATATGGTTTTACATCAAGCGTTGAGGACAACGCTTTCATAAGGGGGATGGAATGTAAGGTAGCTAGAGGGGTAGTGGGGGGGGGCCAGAGGGACAATGTGATAGTAGTGGAGGTCATTCAATGTAAGGTGGACTAGGTCCACTATATTATTAAATAAGGCCCACTATGGTAGTTAGATATAATAAATGGGTAATCAGATATAATAAATGTAAGAAGACTTCTTAGAAGGTTCTACTTCTAGAAGATTCCTCCTCTAGAATGTTCTTAGGTGATGGTAGCACTATATAAAGGGGTTCAAGCAATGTAATGAGACATAAAAAGAAATATTATATTTGGAGTGGTAGCTCAATAGGAGGATGCCCCCTTGAAGAGGCAAGTGAACAAGAGAGGATCCTTTCCATAATAGGATCCATTGTATGGTGTTGTCCTACCTCAAGGGTTTGATATAATAAAGTTGTGTTTTTCTATATTATTCTTCTATATCTATTGTGGTGCTTTTGTATTCAGTATTGGGTTCTTAACACCGAGACGCAATGAAGATAACATAGACCATCTAATCTTCTGACGAGGATTAAGGACTAAATACACAGGGATCCATCCAAGTTGAAATCCATACACTCCATTAACAAAAACTTACTATTATCAATATGCAAAACAATACACACACATATCCAATTCACACATGAGTGACACATGATAGATCAAACCTGTTGTGGATTTATTACTCCTTTCATTCCATTAAACACATGCATACATTAAGTAAACCATACTTGACAACAACAAAGTCTCATTTCCTTTTAAGATAACTACCCAAGGTTACAATACATTGTGCTCTATGCATCCTTTAAGACTTTAGACATATAGAAGACCCAATCTTATAGTCAGAAGCATTAAAACATTACAATAGTATAGAGGCTCAGAGCGAGCTCAACAAAACAACAAACAACAACTTAGTGAATTCTCTAAGTGAGTGTCTAACTCTATTTATGATGTCACTGCTTCCTTTTATAGTTTTTTCTTCTCAGGAGTTTTGTCTCTTTCAATTCTGCTCCACTGACTAAAAATCTTGCATGATTTTGTTTCTTGTCTCCATTCCATGTATCCTTTCTGGAATCGGGGAAATATTAACTACCTTGCTAGCTCCACATTCCCTTGTGCTATTGGCAATAATCATTTGAGAATATTTCTTGACGATTCCTTTCTTGATTTTGGTGTGTGTCTTCTTGATTTCCGGTGCGCACCAAAACTTGGATTGTCACACATTTGATAGACCTTCGACTTGGCGCGCAATATCAAAACTTGTTCCAACACACACTTATTTTCATTCTTCGTGCATTAACTTGGGCACAAACAACTTTGTTTGTGTGCACGTGTGAGATTAACCCAAAATTTTGGGTGCCAACATGATGTACAGAAGGATTTACAAGATGGAATGAATCTTTTCATTTATGAAAACAAAGTGATTTTGACATAGGGGTTTAATGGTGTTGTACCACCTAAATATTTTTAAAAGATAGAGACAATTGAGCATAAGAGAAATAAAATATATTGAAGGAAATGTTTCATTGTTTCATTTAAAGTGCTCATGGCAGTGATTTATGGATAAAGGAAACCAACTATTAACTATAATACGATATCAAGAGAAGATTGGTTGCCATTGTTGGGCATGGAACTATGGTTGAATTATACTAATTGGTATCTAACATTTTTTCGAACAAATGTTTTGAATCATGTTGTTCTCTACGTTGGATGATACATGAAGCCCTCATTTTTTTTTTTCAGTGCAAGTATGATAAATTTAAATAACTAGTTGAGTTTCTAGTGTGATTTATGCTAGTCACAGTACGGTACAAACACAAATTAGTTGAAATAATAAATAATATTTTCACACATGTTGAGAAATTCATGTGTAGTGTGATGCAATATATAAATATTTGTTCACTTATTAAAATTTGATATGCTCTAGCAAAATTCAAGTGGCACAACATAAGCATAGTGCACCCATAACCCATAGAATAAAAAATTGACTTCAGTACATTCAATTGATGTGTATACTTTGTTTAGATGATATGTATAGTTTTACTATAAAATGTTTCATGATTATGTGCAACTCCAACTCCAACATAGAAAACCAATTCCAATACACAATGAATTGGAGCTAAAAGAAGTCTATGAATCATTGACTTACATGTACCAAAAAATTATCTACAAACATAATGAACTTCTACTCCGCATAGTAAATTTTCAATTAAAAGACAAGTGTGTACCAATGAATCCCTCTTGTGTGCCTCCCAAGGCCACAAAATAAAATAATTCACTTGTAGTGCTTGGTTCAAATAAAAATTTTACTAGAAAAATATATAAATCTAAGATCAAAGTGTTCATAAAATAACAATGATGTGATTCATTAAATACATAATTCAAATTTGGTGCTCTATAGAGTATAAGTTTTTTCAAATTATAGAGAGCATTTCCATCCCTTGGTGTTGTTATTGAGGGTTAGTGGTGCACCATTATTTTTGTGTGGATTAGGTAGCACAAAAAAATCACATGTGTAATGCTATAAGTGTTATGTGATTGTAAAGTTAGGTGGCACATCCTCTGTGGTGAATTTGTAGATTTATTGGAGCATCATAGAGCACATAAAAAAATTTCTTGTTAAATTTAACTCTCAGGTGTGCCTATACTGCATTGGAGCACTATTACCAGTGTTACTTGTAGGAGAATTGTTATTGGTGATACCTATAAGAGCACCAAGACTAATTGATGCATAAAATTTAGGCATCGTTTGTTGGTGCCAGAAATTATGGTGCACTTATGTATCTATGTGTTCACCATAATCATCCTTAATTGTTCCAAAACATGTGTAGTGCACCTAAAATTATTTAGAGCACCACTGATGTTGCATCTCACATTTGTTAGTGCATTAGATATCACAAGAAATTAGGATGCATTAAATATGTAACTAGTCAGTGTGCTTTTAATGCATTAGAGCATGACTAGATGGTGTGGTTTGTAAGGGCACTGACTGAAAATGCGAGCCTAGCACCATGGAAACACTAGTGGAAATTTCTAAAAATAATAAAATTAAAACCACAACTAAAAATGTAAATTAAGGGATTAAAAATAGTTTAATTGGTCTCTACTTTGTCGAGGAGGCATGGTTTTTTCATAGAGAAAAAGTGAAAATTTCAGTACCATTCGGAAAATTCCAAAATGAACACAAGTCCATTGTGGAAGTGAAGGAATTGAGGAATTAAGTGTTGGCATGTTTTTTACATGAAGAGTGTGCTTGTCATTTATGGAAAGAACAACAACGATGATGGCAAATAGAACAACAACGATGATGGAAAACAGGAAAGGTTCGGAGACAGAAACCTTTGAATACTTAGAAAATCTTCTAAGACGAAAGAGATCGTAAGCTCAGGAGGAGGAGCGACAGTGGCCATCGGATCGAGCACTGTGAAGAATCTGGATCGTTGGATCAGAATCCCGACAGGAGGAATGAGCGCACAGAGGAGGAGAATAGATCTTAGGCGTTAGATATGAGCGCGTGGACCACCCGTTGTTGGATCCATAGGTAAGTGCATGGGCCTTAATTCCTTTAGAGTGCACAGTAGGAGTGAATGCAAGAGACAAGAACTCGCGAAGTTCAAGTTCTCGAAATTGATCTCGATCATTGGATCACGGAGAGATCTAGACCGTTGATATGGAAAGCATAGATTCGGGGTTCGGGTTTTGGAAGAAAGGGGCAAGTTGATTTCCAAACTCCTGAAACGTGAAGTCTCAAAGTCCCAGAGAGCCAGAGAGCCGGAGTAGATTTAAACCATCAAATCCAAAGGGATACATGGCGATGGATCGTGAGCTCCGGAGAAATCTCACTTCAAGAATTTCCAGTTGAGAATTGAAATTACCAAAGTATGGAGAGCAGGAGACATGAAGTAAATCTCGATCATTCGATCATTTGAAGAAGATATCAAGCGTCAGATCGTTCGAAGTGAATCTGGGCTGTCTGATCCAGAGCGTCAGTTTGAGATTTGAGATTTCAGAAGTCTGGAGACCCAAAGGAAGTCTTGACCATTGATTGAGAAAGGGGCCACATAACCGTTGATCTGGTTGACAGGTCAATTTCCTGAAGTGGAGGTAGATCCGTCGATTAAGAAGGATAGGTGTCCGAAAATCATCGACTCCAGAAGATTGGCGTACGGAGAAAAGCATGGTTTGAGATTTGAAAATCCTGGAGGTCGGATCACAAAGTAAATCACAGTTGTTGATTTAGGAAGGTTAGATCTGATCCGCAGAACTTGAAAGGACAAATCTGAACCGTCAGTTCAGGAGAACCATCAAGATCATGAGATCGACGGTCCCGTCGCATTGCGGGGTCAAAACATGCTCGAGTCTTAATTTTTCGTGAGTGGGCCACAATCAAAACCACATTATCGCCAAAGACATACGTGGAACTTTGTAGTGAATTGTGGGGCGAAAAGTGGATTGTCGTCAAACCACCTTTGGCTGCGCCCGCAATCACGTGGTCACATGAGAGCATCGCCCAAGGTCACATCAATGGAAGATTTAGGAAGGAGATAGCTCTGCTAGGCTCCACATCGTAGGTTACGCATTGAAAAGTCCAAAATCATCTGTGTGTATAATATAACGACGCTGATCAAATCAAATCTGATCAAAGGGTTGATGTTTCATCTCGTGATTTCTTGATTAGTTACGATTCAGTTACACTAACTAAATCATTGTTCCTGAGCGGTTGAATCATTGTTCCTGAGTGTTGGAATCATGATTTTTGAGCGTTTCTTTGAGATTCCTGACTTGAGCGTTGGAGATGCGGAGTGTAAGGCATGATGAGAGCAAGGATAAAATAAAAATGTCATGACAGAGAGATGTTGTTGTTTCTCTGTAAAAAGTAGTCGAACTGTAAGCAATGAAGATTACAGCATGAATTGAGGGAGAAAATGCAGAGATGAAGAACATAACCTGGACAGAGTAGAAATGGTGAAAACAACAAACTGTACGAGAACTTAAACGCAAGAAGATGCGAGCAGGAAGACACTAATGCAAGAAGAGCAGACCAGTGTAGCAGAACAGTGATGAGACTGTTAATCCATTGATAAATACTGTATCACTGTAATAAATTTCAACAAGCAAAGATTTATATCTCAGGGAGGTAGGATGGTGCTAGGGATGACTCTTGTCCTTAGAGTTTCAAGTGGGTGCTTGAACATAGGGAGTTGTAGCTTCCATCTGGTTGCAGCCAGAAAAACCAGGGTGGTAGGGTGGTGCAAGGGAGAACCAGTGTTCTCTATTATGCAGATTGGTGCCTGTGTGACTGGAATTTGGTGCTTCCATCCAGTTGGTGCTGGAACACTGAGGGAGTTGGTGATTCCTTCTAGTGGGTACTAGAGAAACCAGAGAGTTGGTGCTCTCAGCAAGTTGCAACTTGTTAAAGAAGAGGTTGTAGCCTCATTTTGAGTTGGTGCTCAAAGATAGATGATGTACATAACTTAAAAGACTGTCTATCATTCGAAGAAGAAGAGGTTTTCTCCCTTTATGGGTTTCCTCGTGAATATTTGTCTCTGTGTATATCATATGTGTGATTGATGTTTGTTATTTCTACTGCTCATGTCTTGCATAATCTTGATGATCACTTGGAGAAGGTTAATAATATTTTAATAGGCATAAAATTGTTTAAGCACAATAACAACTGATTCACCACCCCCGCCCGCTCTAAGTTGTCTTAGTAATTCCAAAAATTGGTATCAGAGTGGGTTCCTTTTATTTAAAGGTAGATCAGTAAGCTTAAACATGACAAGCCATGAAGGAGCTTCAACCAATAAGCCTCCTATGTTCGATGGAACAAATTTTGCCTTTTGGAAGGTTAGAATGAGAACATACATCATGGCCTTAGGTGTTGATGTTTGGGATGTTGTAGAGACTGGATATACAAAACCTATTGTGTTAGGTTCCAAAGATGATAAGTTAGAATTTATCTTCAATGCAAAGGCAATGGATGCTATCTTGAGTGGGCTTGTTGAAGCTGAATTTGTAAAGGTCATGCAACTTGAATCTGCCAAAGAAATGTGGGATAAACTTATTAGTAGTTATGAAGGAGATGAGAAAGTAAAAGATGCCAAACTTCAGATACATAGATTGAAATTTGAACAACTAAAAATGAATGAGGATGAAACAGTTAGTAAATATTTTTTAAGAGTTGAGGATATTGTGAATGCCATGAAGGGTCTTGGTGAGAAGATTGAAGATGCATTTTTAGTTCAGAAGATTTTAAGATCTCTGCCTAATAGATTTAATCCAAAAGTTTTTGCAATAGAAGAACTGAATGAACTTAAAACTCTGTCTATTGATCAAATCCTAGGAACTCTAATTGCTTATGAAATGAGGATTAGCAATAACAAATCCACCAATAGAGAAGCATATTTTAAAGTAGACAAGAATACTGATTCAGAATTAGATGATATTGAGGCAAAATTTGTAAGAAGGTTAAAGAAAGGATCAGGAAAATACCAAGGCAAGCTTCCCTTCAAATGTTTTAACTGTGGAAATATAGGTCACTTTGCATCTAAGTGTCCACACAAGAAGAAGGACCAAAACTTTGAAGGTGAAGAGAATTACAAATCCAAGAGATTTGATAAAAATAAAAGTTTATGTGTAAACAATGATGACTCTTCAGAAGACACAGATAGTGACTCTTCCTGTGAAGATAAGGTTAATGACTTTATGCTTATGGCCAAAGAGGATTATGATAATAAAATCACAGGAAGTGATGTTAATGATGAAGAAGTTGTGGTTTACATGGAAGGTAAACTAATCAGTTCTTTAGAAGAGATTGATAGGCTCGGACTTAAGAAGAGAAAACAAAAACATTTGTTGATGTAGTTTGAAAAGAATGGTAAAAAACCCGATGAAGATGTTGCCCTGCTAAAAGTGGAATTAGAAGAGGCAAAGAAAATAGAGGACACTCTAAAACATCATTTATTAGAGAAGAAGGTAAGATGTGAAGACTTGGAAGAAGAGGTAGTAAAAAACAGAAAAGAGATGGAGAATTTTAAAGCATTGTATCTCCAAAATCTTCCAAGCATTAAAGCCTCAACGGAACTAAACGACATTCTGAGAAAACAAAGATCTCCTTTATTGAAGACTGGTTTAGGCTATGTAAGTGGTTCAAGCAACAAATAGACAGAAAACAAAGAGCCAGTAAAGATGATCAAGTTCCAAGTCAGCAGACAATCAGACCATGTGAGTACTCTGCCACCAAAAGCTAATAAAGACAAGATGATCCCTAATAAAAAACAAAGATATCAAAATATGGAGCAACAAATGGAAAGAAGAAGGCCATCCTTCAGGTACCAAAATTTCTTCCATGGTTACTATTTTTACTGCTCTAATTTTGGTCATAAGATTGCAAATTGTCAAATCAAGTTTAGAGACATGCAACTGAGGAGATCAAGAAATAAACAATATTTGCAACATAGAACTAAACAGTCGATGAGTAGACAAAGTTGCACCAATCACTTTGACCTATTAAACAATGAAATCAAATGATATAACTTTCATAACTTCGGCCACAAAGCTGCAAACTGCCATCTGAAGAATTACAAAGCAGATCCAAGGATAAAACTCTTAGCTAGAAATGCCAACACATTGAAAAAGAAAGATAGTGAAAAATGTGGTCTAGTACTTTCATCTCAAAGACAAAATAACCCCTAGTATATTGGCAGTGGATGTTCCAAACATATGACTAGAGACAAAATTAAGTTTCTATCTCTAAGTGAAAGCAAATCAGGAAATGTAACCTTTGGAAATGATGCACCAAGAAAAATCAAAGGTAAAGGAATGGTAAGTCTAAGTAATGGCAAAGGGAAAGCTCAAGATGTGTTGTTTGTAGATGGTCTGAAACATAATCTGCTTAGTGTCAGTCAAGTTTGTGATAGAGGATGTAAAGTTGTCTTCACTTCTAAAGATTGTAAAATACAATCTGTGAATTCAGGACAGTTGATTGAAAAAGGCATAAGAACATAAAACAATGTCTATGTTTTGAAAGAAGAAAAAGAAGAATGCCACTTAAGAAAGTATGATGAACGTTGGTTATGGCATAGGACACTTGGACACCTAAATTTTGATCATCTAATCAAACTTAGAAACAATGGGGCAATAAAAGATCTTCCAAAAATGTCAAAGCCATATGATTTTGTATGCAAACCTTGCCAAATAGGAAAGCTCACTCATACACAGTTTAAATCTAAGAACTTTGCATCAAAAAAGAAACCTCTTCAATTAGTACATATGGATTTATGTGGACCATCAAGGAAGGAAGGTACAGGAAAATAAAATTATTGCATGTTGATTATTGATGATTATTCTAAACTTACATGGGTTTCCTTTCTGAAAGAAAAATCTGAAGCATTTGAAAAATTCAAAGTGTTTAAGGCTCAGATTGAGAATCAAACAGGAAAAAGATTGAAGAAAGTAAGGTCTGGTAGAGGAGGAGAGTTTAGTTCAGGATACTTCAAATATTTTTGTGATAAACATGGGATCAAAAGAGAGTATACTATTCCAAGGACTCCACATCAAAATGGATTAGTTGAGAGGCAGAATAGATCAGTTTAGCAGATGGCAAGATCAATTATGAATGAAAAGAATATTGCTCAGACATATTGGGTAGAAGCAATTCATACAGCTGTACATATTCTTAACAAAGATCATCTTGGGCCACAAAGTGACAAGACTCCTTATGAACTATGGTTTGGAAGACCTGCTTCAATCAAGCATTTTAAAGTCTTTGGAAGTAAGTGTTATATCAAGAATAATGATGAAAATCTTCGCAAATATGATGACAGGGCTGATGAAGGTATCTTCTTAGGGTATGCTACAAACAATAAAGGATACATATGCTATAATAAGGGGCTACATAAATTGGTTTATTGTATTGACATAAAAGTTGATGAAGAAATATCGGTACGAGATGTAAGCAATGTTGAATCAACAACAAAGGATATAGTTGAAGTTGAAGATGAACAGGTCCAAGAATCAGAAAGAGAAGACTCTGAGTCAGATGAAGATACAAATACTCAAGCAGACTCAAATCAACATACAACATCAAATCCTCCCTCCATAATTACTCAAAAGAATCATCCTGCAAGTCAGATAATTGGTGAGAAAGACAAAGGTGTACAAACTAGGAGAAGGATAATCAAAGACATCGAGAAATCACATATAGCCTTCATACCCATGGTGGAACCCAAGAACTTTAATGAAGCCAGTAAAGATGTAAATTGGTTAAAATCAATGAATGAGGAACTGGATCAGATTGAGAAGAACAATACTTGGGAGCTTGTTCCTAGACCTGCAGATAAGAATGTAATTGGCACCAAATGGGTGTTTAAGAATCAAATGAATGAACAAGTACAAACTGTTAGGAATAAATCCAGATTGGTCTGTAAAGGGTATGCACAAGTTGAAGGACAGGATTTTGATGAAACCTTTGCTCCAGTGGAAAGATTGGAAGCCATAAGAATATTTCTTGCCTATGCATGTCATAAGAACTTTAAAGTATATCAAATGGATGTTAAGTCAACATTTCTTAATGGAGATCTAGAATAAGATGTAT
>WSFP011312792.1:0-42716 GCA_009831015.1 Picea engelmannii | reverse complement strand
ACTCTCTCTTACTCTTTTATGACTTTTCTATAGCTGAAATTTACTTTCAAGTTGTCATAATTGATCTATTGTTAGCCCCAAGGGTTATCTCAAGTGGTTCTAAGCTAGACGTGAAGCTATCCCCAGCGGAGGAGGTCACAGGTTCAAATCTCTTGTTCCCCCTTGGGGTTAATCCTACCATGAACATCAGGGCCAATGGTTTACCCCATTTACCATCCACAAAGTTGGGAAGTACTCGGGGGTTTCCCGTGAGATATTACCTCGGAAAAAAAATTAAAAAATGATCCATTGTTCAAGAGTTATTGTTTGGGTGGCTTACTTGTTGATTTTAGTGGCTAGAAATTGTTTTTGTATGAAACGTGTGCTACAGCCATATTATTGTTATAAAAATCTGTTGAGAACACTTATTTACATCCCTCTCTTGCTATTAAAGTGTTGGTTTAAATATTGGAAGATTGTCTACTAATTGCTAGCTTAATTTTCCAATAACATACACTTGATTTTGATGGTTTAATTTGCAGTTGTCATAGTCTCTTTACTGCTAATACATATTTTCATACTATTGTGATTTTGGGACAACAAGGTTTCTTTATGATTCCCCATTGGTTTTGAGGTATATATCATCATATATTGTCTTGTTTTGGCTTGTATAACAATATTTTGCAGGACACAACAATGGCAACCATTTACCATCTCATAAGACTTTTACCTCAAGCCTCATTATCATCTTTGACCTTGACCTATAGGGGTACCCTTCAAACTCCTTGCTTCTCCCATCACAATCCCCCTGGAGTCACTCGGGAAGCCTCCCTTGTCTTGGACTTGTCCTTCACTAAAATGAGGGGGATATATATTGAGGCGAAAGTGATAGGTATTCCCAGTTGTGTCTCACATTTGTGTCCTGGGTTGGGCTTTTCCCAAACTACAAATTGTATGATAACACATCTAAATACTTTTCTAGTTCCATAGTTTTGGTCATTGTGTATTTATTAATCAACGCTTCTTTCCCAGTAAGTTGTTATAGTATTTGAGTACCAAGTTGTTTGCTTGTATAGAATACCAAAATAGGCAATGTTGTTCATATAATTCTATTTTTTTGTTTCTTTCTTCAAGCATTGGAATGATATTTCTTCAATGGACTTTCTAAATTAAAATGGTCAATGGATGAGTTATGGTCAAAGACCAAGATTGAATAAACTCTCATAACTTTGGTAAATGTGTGGTTAAAAGTTGGATTAGACGGTGTCTTAAAGGAATATGGCCAAAAGTTGGAATCGAAAACGAAACTCTAATACCAATTAAATGAACAATGCTTTTGATGACATGTCCCAGAAGTGGTTTAAGGTTGCCAAGTCTTTGAGTACCTACGAAGAGTGTTTGTACCTACCTGAGACATAAGAAAAGCCAATTGTACGAGCTAGATGTTAGGTGTAAAATAAAGTTAAGCTTGTTGTCCCTATTTGCAGAAATCAACAAAAATATATATCAACAAGTAAATAGTTTTTAGATATGCTAAACAAATGCCAAAAGTCTGCCAAATGATGCAAGAGATAGGTTATCTAAACACTAGTACAACTCAAGATTGAAAGAGCAAGACTTTAGCATGAAAATAAGGTTGTTATAAAAAAGTGTTGCAGATATACTTTAACAGCCTTATGGCTATAGAAAACAACTTGTTACAACAGAAAAATCAGCCACCAAAACTTGCAAATAATCCACCCAAAAAGTGCGTTAGGACTAGTAGATTATAGGGGAAAATTACTAGCAACTTTTGACAGTTGAAAAGATAGTTAATTAGAAAGTTTTTTAGGGTTTTCTGTTGTAGATTAAAGTTGTAACAACAACCAAAACTACTTGGAGAAACAATATGCCCTTGTGGCCTTAGAAATCTTAGAACACATAGAAAACATTCCAACTCAGACGATCTCAATAGCTCAAATTTTTACAATTACTAATGCAATAATTTATTTCTCCAATGCATGAAGATTATTTTTTTTCGATTGGGTAAATGGATTCTCTTGATGAAACAAGTTTGATGAGTTACTTCCTTGGGGTTTTAAGCCCTTTTACTCCCCAAGGAAAACCCTAACCAACAAGGAAAACCTAGGAGAGTGTAAGCCCTTTTACTCCTCCTAGTATCCTTTACACCAAAAATTATTTCAAACAATTACAATTGATATGGAGGAGTTTGTATGCCCTTATACTACCAAATAATTCATCACATTAACCTTACAACCAAGAAAAGAGAGCAATAAACATGAAATCCTTACCTAGTTGAAGTATTAACAAGATGAAACCCTAATCCACCAAGAAAATTGCACCATAAAGAAAGAAACAAGCCTCCAAGAAAACTAGTGCATCATCCATCCATCCAATATCAAAGACAAACCATCACAAGATAATGTAACCAATACATATAAAGAGAGTTTCCCAAGTAGGGCACAAATTTCAGCCAATGTAGCCTTCTCACAATGGGAGAGCTATGTCAAAATGAAATAGAGTTGACCTCTATTTATACGAAATGTTATAAAACATGTTTGTCCAAAAAACTTAGGGTAAAACACAAGATAAGGTGTCAAAAAGCCTTATCTTTCCCCTTTACAAAAGTAATATTATTTAATTCATATTTTGCACATAAGAGAAACCCTAGAAACATGATGTCACCCTTCTTTTGGGCAACGTTTGGCACTTTTGGTCAAGTCATTGAGTTGGAGAATGGAGTGTTAGGCCTCCAAAGGCCAATAGTCTTCAACCAAATCCTTTCTTCCATGATCCATGGGCCTCTTCCTCCAAAGCGTGCCAAGTATATTCAATCACCACCAAACCCTATCCCCAGGGTGACGTCAGGCCCTCAAAAGGTGACGTTTTGGCCCTTCCAAGCAAGTCACTTGGCGTGTAGGGACTGGGTAAGATCCTACAAAGTGTCCACTAGGCCTCCAAATTCATTTCATCATCATCCGAAGTGTGGGCCCTTGGTATCCAACTTGTGGGCTTGAAGCCCCATGGAAGCCCAAGCTAGGCTTGTTCTTCGAAAACTGTCCATCAACTGGGTCATGAAAAGACAAATGAATACACCCTTCAGGGATCTCAATTCAAATGCATCATCATGAGTAAATCAAATCAATAAAATAGGCATATAATCATGTACATCCAAACCACCTCATCAAAATAAACAAGTGCTCAAAGACCCTGTGCAATTTTCTAAGTTTAGGTATGGGAGGGTTGACAGAGTGACCTATTGGGTGAATCTTTCCTCAAGTTTAGGGGTGTTTCCCCAGAGTAAATCTTTCCAAGTCATGTGGATAAGGTGTCATGGATGGGGGGAAGACTTTTGGGCATGGGTTTCATGACATACAAGGGATTTTAGTGTCTCATTTATGGGTTCCTTTGTAGAGGGTGTGTTGCACCTTCATTTTCAATGCAACCTTTTTCCAAGCCCATTTATTTCCTTTTATTCTTTTAGGATGTTTGCAGTTTGAATCCATGGTGGGGATTACACCTAAGAATGAAAAACAATTCCCACCTTGAATCTACCCTGGTCACATCATGCTTCCCCATGTTGAAAACATGTGCGGGGCTTCTACCTAAGCATTAAAAACAGTTCCCACACATGTTCCACCTTGGTTGGAATTTTGTTATTAGTATATTTTCACGGGTCCCATCAATTTCTTATGAGATACATTTCATTGTCTTCAATATCTATGGGTGAGCATCTAGAAGGTTAATTATTGTCTTTTATTTTTTCCATCTACAATTCTCTGGGCCTTTAGCCCCTTCTTCCCATGAAATGAGGGACATCCCCTTCTTGGGTCAATATGTCCAAAAATCCCAAAAGGTAAGGAGATGAGGGAATGAAGTGTGGAAAGTGACAAGTATGGTCAGGAATGGCACGATGACTCGTCAAGAGGACCTCCCAGTAGCATACCTATCCCTAAGGGTGACCCACTTACTAGCACTCAATTTCAACCACTAAAGTTAAACATGGAAAAGAGCACAATTTCCAAGAAAATGTTACATAATCAAAAGCAGTAACAGATGCAACAAAATCAAATGCCTCAAATATTGAAATGACACTCACCATAATACCTATCTTGTACCTCATGGAGTAATAACCAATGTCTTCTGGAGGCCAACTGATGTGGTGGATACTGTCGTGATGAACCTGGAGTTGTGGTGGTGAGGTGGGTCTTTGTCTGTACAAGTGGACACCGTTGGTGAGGCTGTCTCTCGGTACTCCATGTCTACAACTTGAGGGCCTTGAGACATCATCCCCATAGTTATCCCTAGGAGTCGGGGATAACATATGGCTCCTACTTGTGGACATTTACTCGTCGTAGAGTGAATGAGAACCACATCATATCCTGGCGGAATTGTGCCTACACTGAAACATAACACTGTAAAATCTAGGGTGGTTCTATCACCCTTTGTCCATATATATCAAAAACCAAAAATGAAAACTGATCTAGAAAATAAAATTTTAGCATTTTTTTTTTTTTTAATTTCTAAGCTAAACATGAAATCAATATGCAAGTGCGGGAAATCAAAATGACCTACCTACTTACATGGGGCCTGGGGCCTGAAGAATTCAAGTTCCTGGAATGTAGGGCCAGAGAAGAGACCCATCTATCGATAATGGAATTTTTCTCTTGTCCAAAGTTGTCTAATAATACTTCTCTTTTTTGTACTTGTTCTTGATGATGTAAGGGGCAAGCCAAGCATTGTTATCCATCTAGTCATATTTAGGCTTTCCCTTCTTCTTGTCCCACATGAACATAATACTTCCTTCATTGTAGTTGATGTAAGGTATATTCTATATGTAAGGATAGGAAGGAGGTCATGTGTTGATTGCTTTTATGATGGCTTCTTCACGTTCTTTGTCCCTATTATATTCTATCTTCAATATATAGATAGACCCTGGCTCTTTCCCTTGGAACTTTTCAAGATTTTATTTGTATTCATATGTCCTTAGGTGTAGCATGTCTTTGCAGTCCTCCTGCATGAAATGTAAGTCTTGCGGATCATACTCACTGGTGTTCGGAACCTCATCAAACTCATCCTCACTTGTATAATCAATACTAGTGGGATCCATCACATGCTTTGCGTCTCTCTCTCGACTATATAATACCTCGAAAGTGCCATCCCCCATGGGGATGTGTCTTTATTTTTCAATAAATAAGGTTAAGTATGTAGTTCATTTCAATTTTTCTTAACCATGAACAATTATATTGCATCTTCCAAGATCACAAGAAGAAACACCATGCACAAGAATACAAGAAGTATATTGTGAAACCCTTATCAACAAGGGAAGAAAACCCAGCCAAATCCTTTTTTATAATTTTCAAGAGAAATACCTTCACCACCAAAAGACCTAGCACATAAGAGAGTTCTCAAACCCT
Organism: Picea engelmannii; assembly: GCA_009831015.1. Classification (NCBI taxonomy): domain Eukaryota; kingdom Viridiplantae; phylum Streptophyta; class Pinopsida; order Pinales; family Pinaceae; genus Picea; species Picea engelmannii. The sequence continues at coordinate 37,320 of WSFP011312792.1, read as the reverse complement.
AGAAGTCTAGCACCCAAGAGAGGTGTGCACATTTTCCTAAGAGAATGTACTTGCTGAAATTTCCAAACTTGTGTGTAGGATATGATTCCACAATGGGGAATCCTCCTTTACTTATATTAGACTTATCCTATCAACATAAGTGTCTATTGGCACAACATGACCGACCTGTCTAAGTAACATTATTATTAATATTAACCATATTAATTATCTTTTACATTTATTACTAAACAAATTAAGGTGGGGCCAACTTGTACCCTTTACATAACAATTAGGGTTACAGGCAGGTCTGACTCTTGAAAAATATATAGCAAGGGATATGATACACCCACTAGTGCTCATCCACTAGGGGCACATCCATAGGATGTCATATCTTTGGCTCACTGCATTACACAAAAGAATTGGATCTTCACACGTTCAGCTGTGCTCGTCCACAGGAACGTCCACTCTACATATCTTCTTTCCCACTACCTCACATAGGAGAATCATCTGGAGTTTTCTCATCAACTCTGTTGCTTAGAGGAGGCTAATACATCATCTACATTTCAGTTCACATGACGATTCACCCAACACTTTAGGATTTCACATTTTCACCTTGTGCTCAGTCACAAGCACGTCTAACTCAATAGATCACCTTTCCCACTAGATAATCATTTGGAGTTCTTCTCAACTCTCTGAATGGAGGAGGTCATCTCTATGTTCCAGCTCTATCTCGATCAGGAACCACGTACCCTTCTTAGGGGATTTATCTCAGGTTTGTAAGCTGAGAGAAAGACTCAGATAGTTGCAATGATCCACATCTCACAGGTTTGTAAGATGGAGAATGTCTCACATAGCTACAATCATCAACACTCCCTCTCATCTAGGGAGGCATTTTCCACTAGGCCAAGTCTCTCACAGAAATATTCAAACTTTTTCTTGGCAAGTGGTTTAGTGAAGATATATACAATTTGTTCATAAGTAGAATGATATTGCACGTGCATTTTCTTTCTCTGCACCATGTCTCTGATATAGTGATACCTAATTTCAATGTGTTTCGATTTTTCATGAAACAGTGGGTTCTCAGTGAGATTTACACAGCTCTGGTTGTCACAATGAATAGTAGTCAAATCCCTCTCATGATCGAACAAGTTAGTCAAAAATTTGTGAAGCCATACAGCTTCACGAACTGCCATGCTTAGTGCAATGTACTCTGCCTCTGTTGTGTTTAAGGCCACAGAGCTTTGTTTTCTGCTACACCAGAAAACCATGGCTGATCCTAAGGTGAAGCAGCAACCTGAGGTACTCTTTATGTCTACTTCACTTCCTGCCCAATCTGCATCAGCATATCCTTCCAATCTTAAGTCCACATTGGCTTCATATATTAGGCCATAGACAATTGTGCCTTGTAAGTATCTTAATATGTGTTTTGCAGCTATCCAGTGTGTATGTTTTGGTTGGCTCATAAACTGGCTAAGCACATTCACTGCATAGAAAATGTTTGGTCGGGTGTTAACCAGATACATCAAAGATCCAATTATTTGTTGATATAAATGTGGATCTACGTCTCTTGAATCAATGTCACTCATTTTCTTTAAATCCATTACCATTGGAGTAGGCATGGATTTGCATTCTATCATACTGAACTTTTTTCAGTATTTCCATAGTATATTTTCCTTGACTTAGGAAAATATCATTTGTTCTCTGCTATACTTCTAGTCCCAAGAAATAATACATTAGGCCCAAATCCTTCATTTCAAATTTGGCAGTTAATGCTTGCTTGCATTCCACAATGAGTCTCTCTCAACCGATGAGGAAACGATCATCCACATATAAGACTAAAATCAGACACTCATTGCCATCAATGTGATAATACAAGTTTGGATCAGCTGCACTTTTGTTGAAGCCCAAACTCATCAGAAATCCATCCATTTTCTTGTACCAAGCACACGGTGCTTGTTTTAATCCATATAGGACTTTCTTCAACCTGCATACATGAGATTTTTCGTTGTGTATAACAAAACCTTCTGGATTCTCAATATAAACTTCTTACTTAATTTCACCATTGAGAAAAGTTGTCTTTACATCCATCTGATGTAGCTTCCAAACCATGGAAGCAGCTAGTGCAATGATAGATTGGATGGAGGTATATATGGCTACATGTGCAAACGTCTCGTCATAGTCGACTCCCTCTATTTGTGAGTCACAAATCTTGCTTTGTATTTTTCAATGCTTCCATTGACAACATGTTTGATTTTGTAAATCCATTTTGAAGTCACTACAGACTTTCCCTCTGGTCTTGGAACAAAATCCCATACACCATTTTTTAATATAGATTGGTATTATTCAATCATGGCATCTTTCCATACTTGTTCACCTGAAGCTTCTCCATGAAAAGATGGCTTTGAATCAATAATGTGGGTCATGGTTGAAAGGTAGCTTGAGAATCTCTTTGGTATCTTGATTTCTCTGGTTTCTCCTTGTGGAGCTTTATGCTCTTTTGCTTCTTCTAAAGTTTGTTGAGCCCAAACAGGTCTCTTATGTCCAACTATGATGTTTCTGGGTATGTTTCTTGGGGAAACTTAATATTCTAGAGAAACTAGATCAAATAGAGTTGTTGCCTCATCTGGAATAATATATGTCTCCCTATGAACTGTTGAAGGGGGAGGAGGTATTTTTTTGCTATCAATTTCCATATGAGCTTCTCTGGATTTCTGGAAGGCTAATTCTTCTTCAAAAGTAACATCTTTTCTTACTTCAATTTGTCTCTGACCTGGGATGTAGATTCGATATGCTTTTGAGGATTCATTATATCCTACAAATGTACCCTTTCTTCCTGAAGGTTCTAGTTTGGATCTCTTTTTTTGGGGTACATGAAGGTACACTGGACATCCAAATATTCTGAAGTGTCTGATATCAAGCTTCACTTTAGTGAGTTATTCTTCTAGAGTAATGTTCTTCAGGATATGATGAGGACTACAGTTTTGAAAATATATTGTTTTCATACATGCTTCTGCCCATAGAGTCACAGGTAGACTCTGATCATGTATCATTGATTTAGTTTCCTCAATGATAGTTATGTTTTTCCTTTCAACAACCCCATTTTGTTGAGGGTTTTAAGGAATTGTGAACTCCCTCTTGATTCATGCTTCAATACAAAAAATGTTGAATTCTTTTGAGGTGTATTCTCCTCCATTGTCTGATCTTAATATTTTGATTTTTCTTCCGTTCAAGTTTTCAACCTGAGCTTTGAATTCTTGAAACTTGGAAAGGACTCCATCCTTGTTCTTCAGAAATTAAATCCAAGTTTTCCTAGAGTGATCATCTATGAAGAGTACATAGTATAAGTACCCAGTACCCATTTAAGGATGCAACAGTCATTGGCCCACATACATCTAAATGTATCAAGTCTAAGATTTCCTTGGATCTACTGCCACTGCTAGGAAAGGATCCTTTAACATATTTTCCAAGGGAACAACCTTTGCAAACACCTTTGTGTTGAATATGTATCTATGGTAGGACTATTACCATCTTCCCTAGAGCTGGAAAAGATCTATAATGAATGTGAGAAAGTCTTCTATTCCATAAGTCACTCAAGATGATAGTGTCCTGTAATAAGGCTTGAATTGGTTTGATGGTCAACTTGTACAAACTATTTTCTCAAACACAAATTTCTTTGGAAGAGCTTATATGAGAGTCTTTGTGCCATGCAAGGACTCTTCCTTCTGAGAAATTAATTTTGTAACCTTTGTCTTCCAAGGCCGAAATAGAGACAAGGTTTCTCTTCATTCCGGGTACATATAGTACTTCTTCTATTTTAAGCTGGATATTTGAATCTAGTTGGAAAGTAGAAGTTCCAACTCCTCTCACATTATATCTGGCATCATCTCCAAGAACAAAATGTAGATGTGTCTCTTGCTCAACGAAATGTGTTAGATGATTTCTAAGAATGGTCATGTGCCTGGAGGCACCACTGTCAATTAGCCAATTATTTTCATTGATAAGAACCATACCTGAGAGTGTTGAGATGTTGATGTCTTCATTTATTTGAGGTCTTGTCTTCTTGGAATTGAGCTTGCTTCCCATCATGATTTTGCTCATCTTCACAAACCCTTTTCAACTAGGCTAGAAAACCTGACGACTAGGATAGGCTAGCACTTTTAGGTTTTATAGGGATTATGACTGCCAACAATAAGCCTTGATAAATATGATAGCCTTGGTAAGCTGAGGAGATTCTTCAAGAATTTTTCATAAATGAAATTCAGAAATTTCTGCAGAATTTTGACAAAACCCTAGAGGCCTTTAGAGCCAAAAAATAAAAATGCCCGGAAATTCAATCTGAGAATTTTTAGAGGTGCGTTGGAGGATTCCGTACACTTATTTATTGTTTTTATCCCCAACGTCCAAGTTTTGAGTGCTGAAAAATCTCAAAAGAGGAGGTCGTATAGAACTTACGGAAACCCTAGGAGGGTCGTACAGTTTCTACAGATGTGTGAGAGAAAGGCTGGAAAATTCTTTTGCAATGGGATCTTCAAGACCTATGCTCTGATACCATGTTGGTTTTTCAATAGATAAGGTTAATCATGTAGTTAATTTCAATTTTTCTTAACCATGAAAAATTGTGTTGCAACTTCCAAGATCACAAGAAGAAACACCATGCACAAGAACACAAGAAGTATCCTGGGAAACCCTTCTCAAGAAGGGAATAAAACCCATCCAAATCCTTTGTTATAATTTTCAAGAGAAACACCTTCACCACAAAAATACTTAGCACATAAGAGAGTGCTCAAACCCTAGAATTCTAATGCCCAAGAGAGGTGCACACCTTTTCCTAAGAGAATGTACTTTTTGAAATTTCCAAACTTGTGTGTAGGATATGATTCCACAATGGGGAATCCTCCTTTAATTATATTAGACTTATCCTATCAACAAAATTTTATATTGGCACAACAGGGTTGACCTCTCTAAGTCACATTATAATTAATATTAACCAGATTAATTATCTTTTACATTTATTACTAAACACATTAAGGTGGGGCTTACCTGTACCCTTTACATAACAATTAGGGTTACATGCAGGTATGACTCTTGAACAATATATAACAAGGGATCTGATACACCCACTAGTGCTCATCCACTAGGGTCACATCCATAGGATGTCATATCTTTGGATCACTATATTACACAAAAGAACTAGATCTTCACATGTTCACATGTGCTCGTCCACAGGCACGCCCACTCTATAGATCTTATTTCTCATTGCCTCACATAGGAGAATCATCTGGAGTTTTCTCATCAACTATGTTGCTTAGAGGATGCTAATACATCATCTACATTTATGTTCACATGATGATGCACCCAACACTTTTGGATTTTATAGGTTCACCTTGTGCTCAGCCACAGGCACGTCTAACTCAATAGATCACCTTTCCCACTAAATAATCATTTGGATTTCTTCTCAACTCTTTGAAAGGAGGAGGTCATCTCTACGTTCCAGCTCTGTCTCAGGTAGGAACCATGTACCCTTCTTAGGGGCTTTCTCTCAGGTTTTGAAGCTGAGAGAAAGACTCACATAGCTGCAATGACCCACATATCAGAAGTTTGTAAGATGGAGAATATCTCACATAGCTGCAATCATCAAAAATGTGTTCATGGGTATGTTCCATGCTAAGAAATCATCCAAGATAAATATACTAACTCCTCGATAAGAGAATCACATTGTCTTTCTTCATTGTCCATCTATTATTGAATAACTTGGAAAATTCCTCATAAGATGTGATGTGATGTGAGACTCTTTTGACATTGTGTTGGGGTATCCAGGGATGGTGGTCATGTTCATGGGTTTATAAAGGCCTTTTTCCCAAGGGTGGGCCATTGGAACAAGGGGAAGGGTACCGTGGAAAAGGGTTTTGACAAAGGGAGATTTGAGAGGAGGCCTTCTTTGGTAAACCTTATAAGGTTTGAATATCCTTAGGGGAAAGGTATTAAGGGAAGACAGATTCTGGGAAGGTGGATTCTCCATATGAGCTTTCAGAAGAGCTCATCAAAGGAGTAAGGGGAACGTCTTTCAAGTGGAATCCCCAAAAAATCTAGGAAAAGGATTTGGATAGATTACCAAAGTTTTGTTAGGGTTCGGAAGAGGATCCAAAATCCTCCCTGACAACAATGCCAAAATGTTATTGCACAAGTTGTAGGTTGGTAAAATCCCAACCCAAACCACAATATGGTGATGACTAAGAGAAAACCTACCCTTTTCACCTCAAATAGGTATTCTCGTCACTTTAGAGGTGAAGTGATCACCTAGAGGGGGGAATCTCGGGTGACCCTAGGGAGAAATGAGACATAATGTGAGATGATGAGATGAATGCCCCTATAGGTCAAATTTCTAAGTGGAAGACTGCTTTGGTGACACATCTCAGAAGTGGTTTAAGGTTGTCGAGTCTTTGAGTACCTGCGAAGAGTGTTTGTACCTGCCCGAGACACAAGAAAAGTCAATTGTACGAGATATATGTTAGGTGGAAAAGAAAGTTAAGCTTGTTGTCCCTATTTGTAGAAGTCAAAAAAAATATATATCAAAAACTAAATAGTTTTTAGAGATGCTAAAAAAAATCCAAAAGTCTGCCAAATGATGCAAGAGATAGGCTAGCTAAACACTAGTACAACTCAAGATTGAAAGAGAAAGACTTTAGCATGAAAATAAGGTTGTTATAAAAAAGTGTTGTAGAGATCATTTATCAGCCTTATCGTTGTAGCAAACAAGTTTTTACAGTATAAAAATTAGCCACCAAAACTTTCAAATAATCCACCCAAAAAGTGTGTTGGAACTAGTAGATTATCGGGGTAAATTACTAGCAATTTTTTATGGTTGAAAAGAGATTGATTTGGAAAGTTGTTTAGGGTTTTTTGCAGCCCTAATGGTTGTAGATTAAATTATAACTGTAAATGTGTTTAACATGCACATAATAGATCTAGATAAACAATAATACACACATTTGCAGAGAGAATTGGAGAAAGAAGAAGAAGGAGAGAAAGAATGGAAGAATTCTCATTAACCGTTGTGAATAATGAATAATTTACACATGATATACTATGTATAACTCAATGAATTCGAATTACAGTGAACCAATGCACCATAGTGGTGGTTTAGAGTGATATGGACACACACCAGTAGTTACGGGAGTGAACTACCACCTATTCTAGTCTCTCAGGCAGTTACGGGAGTGAACTGCCACCTAGTTGAGTTAACTAGTCAACTAGTCTTCGGCTAACTAACTGAACAGAGAGTAGTGAGGAGTTAATTCAGGGAATCAAGGATAATTATCCACTTTGGTGATGATACCAATGAAATTTCTAATTAGCATTTGATGATCCCAATGTTTCATGGTGATGATCCCAATGCAACATCTAAACTAACCTCAACTAGTCAAACTGGAGTGTCAACTGAAAGAGAATATTCTCCAGGTGGAATATTCTCCCCTAAAATATAGTAGATTGGATAATGACTAATTATGACTAATAAACAAGGAATAACCTTAGGAAAATTAAATCCTAGGTGTGTGTGAAGTAACTCCAACACCCCCCCTGAACATCACTATGGTGAAAATAAAGATTGGGTCCCGACAACGAGGCCATGTTAGGTACCCAAGTACAAAATATACACTGAAAATAAAGTGAGGAAAGAGAGAAAACCTCATGGGAAAATCCCCCCCTCAAGGTACAATGTATGTAAAAATAAGAACTACAGTTGCTAGGAATTTGTGTCCCTCACTCCAAGATGACTTCACGGAGAATGGAACTTCTGCTCAGTGAAGGTCTTGGTGAAGATGTTTGTCATCTATTCTACTGAAGGAAAGAACTGTAATTCGATGATCCCCTCGTGTACTAAGTCCCGGATGTAGTGCATGTGGATCTCGATGTGCTGCGTCTGCTGCCTCTGAACTGGATCTCTGTAGAACTTCAGAGTGCTCTGGCTGTCACACCAGATGATGATCGATTGATGAAACTGAATGCCCAACTCAGTGAGAAAATTTTGTAGCTACATAGCCTAAATGGTTATGTTAACTACCCCTATGTACTCTTCCTCGACTGAAGATAGAGAAATGGAAGCTTGCTTCTTGCTCGACCAACAGATAGGCCTGGAACCAAGACTGAGTGAGTAACCAGATGTGGACTTGCGATCAATGCTATCGCCAGCCCAGTCGGAATCAATAAACCTAATGAGATATAATGTAGATTCTGCTGCATAATGAATCCCAAAGGTGATGGTGCCCTATACATATCGAAGGATACACTTTGCATCTTTCCAATGTAGCTCATGCAGCTCTTGCATGAACCTGGAAACTACGCCAACTGCATATGAGAGGTATGGTCTGGAGTGTGTGAGATACAACAAGCTCCCCACTCGCTATCTGTATAGTGCTTTGTCAACCAGTGGAGTCTCCTTGTCATCCTCAAGTTTGACTCCTGATAGGAAAGGAGTCGGAGTAGACTTGTAGTCTGTCATGTGAAATCTCTCAAGGAGATCTGGTACATACTTGTCTTGATATAGTTTGATGCCTGATGCATCCCGACTGATCTCAAGTCCAAGGAAGAAGTGCAGCGGACCCATGTCCTTTATCAAAAACCTGTCATGAAGAATCCTCTTGACTGTAGCAATCGCTGAAGTCAAGCAACCAGTGATCAACAAATCATCGACATACATAACTAAAAGTAGAAGTGAATCAGACATCCTGAGAATGTATACATTCGGGTCTGATTTAAAATGTACAAAGTTCTGTGACAACAGGTAGGAGTCCATATTGTCATACCATTCCCTCGGAGCCTTCTTGAGGCCACACAATGACTTCTTCAGTCGACAGACCAAATATGAGTCCTACATAAATCCCTAGGGATGCTCCATGTAGATCTCGTCAGAGAGATCACTGTGAAGAAATGCATTCTTCACATCCATCTGATGGACTTCCCATCCCTTGGCTGCCACAATGGCAAGTGTCAATCGTATGGAATCCATCTTTTCTACTAGAGCGAAGGTATCATCATAGTCAATACCATGAACCTGTTGAAAGCCTTTGGCGACAATACTAGCTTTGTATCTGTTGATATGTCCATCCGTTGCACCCTTGGTCATGTAGACCCATCTGCATCTGACAAGTTTCCTCCCAAAAGGAAGGGGAACCAGATCCCAAGTCTGGTTCTCGAGGAGGGAGTTGTACTCCTCTTGCATGGCAGATTCCCAAAAGGGATTTCCAGCAGCCTCTCCATAAGACTGTGGATCTAAAGACTGAACCAAGAAAATATGCCTAGAAGGAAATGGTTCAATGGCAGTGAGTGAAATAGGAGGCTCCTTGAAATCAGATCGAGTCCTCCTAGTATCAGTTGGATCACCCACGATATCCCCTGCATCCTAAAGAGTAGTCAGTGCCCACTTGGGCCTCTGCTCTAGCTCTGTAACTGCATCTGGATGCTTTGACTTTGCATCTGACTGTACTAACTCTAAATTTGAATCATCTAAGTCCTTTGAATCATAACTCTCATCTGAAGAAGAGTCGGCATGTGCATGTTCATCATCTCGTATAGGTGGAAGAATGAAGGTGTCTGCATGTGGTTGTTGAGGTGCATGCGAGACACTTTCTTCGAATTTGACACTATGCTCAATGATGAGCCAGTCCGAGGAAAGATCAATAAGTCGATATCCCTTCACATTGTCGGGGTATCCAAAAAAAATGCACTCGATGCTCTGTGGATCAAGTGCCTTCCTATTTTTAGAGGGAATCCAGGCCCATTCACGTGAACCAAAAATATGAAAGTGGGTCACTTCCAGTTTGAGGCCGCTCCAAGCCTCGTAGGGGGGTCTTATCCTTGACATATCTATGGGGAGATATGTTTTGGATGTATGTTGCACAGTTAAGTGCTTCGGCCCACAGTCTCTGTGGTAGTAACTTTTCATGCAACATGCAAGATGCCATCTCCTTTAGTGATCGATTTTTCCGCTCAACAACTCTGTTTTGCTGCAGAGTATAGGGAATTGTGTACTGCAATTGAATCCCTGCTTCATGGAAAAGATTATGGATCTCATGATTCACATACTCTCCACCGTTATCAATTTGGAGGACTTTGATCTTCTTCCTGGACTGTGTCTCAACCAGGGCTTTGAAATATTTGAGGTGTTGAAAGACCTTGGATTTTTGCTTGAGAAAGTAGGTCCAAGTAAAACATGAGAAATCGTCAAAAAAAATGAGAACAAACCTCGATTTGTTGATCAATGGATGGGTAAAAGGACCCATGAGGCCACTGTGGATCAGATCTAAAGGTGTGGAAGCTCGATGAGACTTTCCTTTGTCAAATTTCTCTTTAGGGTTTTTTCCGAGAAAACATCCCTCACATACTCCCTTGGAGAAATGGATGTTTGGTATACCATCAACTAATATTTGTTTGCTAAGTTCTTGCATGTATTTGAAATTCAAATGTCCAAATATTTTTTTCCATATCCTACTACTTTCATCAGCATGAGTAAGAAGTAAAGTAGAATCAGGTTCAATGAATTCAGAAAATGTATACAGTCTAGACTAATGATTTACCTCATTGGTAGTAACCCTGGAGTTGGTTTTCATGTCATAGATGTCCATAGAATTTTGTGTGAATATGAATTTTTTTCCGGTGTCGGAATTCGTCATCTGATACACGGAGAGAAGGTTGACAGAAATCTTAGGAACATGTAGCACGTTCTCAAAGCTTCCATTGGTGAGTTCAATCCTTCCTTTGCCAGTGACTTCGACAGAAGAGTTGTCCCCCATCAGAATAGGAGGACCTTTGCATGCATCCAAAGAAGAATAGACTGCTTCTGATGCATCCCTATGATGTGATGCTCCTGAATCAACGATCCAAGCATCGTGAGAGGATTTGATTGCAATCAAGGCATGGCTAGAATTGCCTTTCTTGGAATTTGGATCTTCTGGATTCTTCTTCTTTGTACCCTCAGGGATGCGATCTCCAAGGTTGTTTTGCTGAAGTATTTGAGACATCAGATCTATTTTTTTTGCATGTATGCGGATTCTGAATGGAATCCTTTGTGACAATATGTGCATTTCTCCCCTTTTCTTCCCTTTTCTCCTTTGGATCCGAAGGCATCGATGAATGGTTTTGTGTACCCTTCCTTTTTAGGATGTGCATGAGATTTTTGTTTATCTTTATATTTAGATTTATGATATTTGTGTCTGCCATATTGCAGAGTGAGTGCATGTTCCTTTGGGCCTTTGATTGCACCCATGTTGATGAGCTTGGTTTTCTCTTGTGTCAGGGATTCTATAAAGTCCTTAAGAGAAGGCATCTTCTAGGTGGCTCCAGAGGTGAATCTGACAGTATGGAATGTAGATATGAATACAGAGAATTCAGGACCAAGCTTGGAGAGAATGGTGAGAACCATTTGTTTCTCCTCCTTCGATTTATCAACCCTGCAAGCTTTGAGTTGCGACAGTAAATCCTTGAATTTTGTAAAGAAATCTTGGATATTCTCGAAGATTTTTGGATCCAATGTGAGAAGATCAAAATCCAGCATGTGTCCCCTCATCTCATCTTATTTTCCAAAGATCCCTTCCAAGGTGGTCCAGGATTCATTGGGAGTCTTACAGGAAGATATATGAAAAAGGAGATCAAGAGAAATAAGACTGCAAATTGTTCTGAGTGCCTCATCCATGCAATTTAAGTGCTTGGATTTTTCTATGGATGATGTCAGATTTGTATCTGTATTCATGGTTAACTTGTACAACCCTATGAATCAAAGATGTATGGATATTTTCTCCTTCCATGCAAAATAGTTGTAAGGTGTAAGAATGAATCCTTTTTGGAATTCCATCTTTCCATCGTCTTCGATCTTTTGTACCTACAAAAACTTTTAGTGTAGCTTTTTCTTAGTAGTCCATCAGCTCTGATAACATGTAAATGTGTTGAACCTGCATAGAATATATCTAGCTAAACAACAATACACACATTTGCAGAGAGAATTGGAGAAAGAAGAAGAAGGAGAGAAAGAATGGAAGAATTCTCATTAACCGTTGTGAATAATGAATAATTTACACATGATATACTCTGTATAAATCAATGAGTTTGAATTGAGGTGAACCAATGCACCATAGTGGTGGTCTAGAGTGATCTGTACACACACTAGCAATTAAAGGAGTGAACTTCCACCTATTCTAGTCTCTTAGACATTTACAGGAGTGAACTGCCACCTAGTTGAGTTAACTAGTCAATTAGTCTTCAGTTCACTGACTGAACAGAGAGTAGTGAGGGGTTAACTCAGGGAATCAAGGCTAATGTGCCACTCTGGTGATTATACCAAGGAAAGGTCGAATTATCATGGTGATGATCCCAATGCAACGTCTAAACTCAACTCAACTAGTCAAACTGAAGTGTCAACTGAAAGAGAATATTCTCCATGTGGAATATTCTCCCCTAAAATATAGGAGACTGGATAATGACTAATTATGACTAATAAACAAGGAATAACCTTAGGACAAATAAATCATAGGTGTGTGTGAAGTAACTCCAACATTAAAAGCAGCAAGAACTACTTGGAGAAATAAGACGCCCTTGTGGCCTTAGCAAGCTTAGAACACAAAAAAAAATCCAACTGAGACGATCTCAATATCTCAACTTTTTACGATTACCAATGAAATAATTTATTTCTCCAATACATGAAGATTAGTGTATTTCTATTGAGTAAATGGAGTCTCTTTATGAAACAAGTTGGATGAGTTACTTCCGTGGGGTTGTAATCCTTTTTACTCCCCAACGCAAACCCTAACCAACAAGGAAAACCTAGGAGGGTGTAATCCCTTTTACTCCTCCTAGTATCCTTTGCACCAAAAAATATTTCAAACAATTAAAATGGACTTGGAGGGGGTTTTATGCCCTTCTAATCCCGAAGAAATGATCACATTAACCTTACAACCAAGTAAAGAGAGCAATAACTATGAAATCCTTACCTAGTTGAAGCATTAACAAGATGAAACCTTAATTCACCAAACAAATTCCACCATAAAGCAAGAAAAAATCCTCCAGGAGAGCTAACACATAATCCATCCATCCAATAGAAAAGATAAGCCATCACAAGATAATGTAACCAAGAGAGATAAAGAGAGTTTCCCAAGTAGGGCGCAAATTTCAGCCAATGTAGTCTTCTCCCAATGGGAGAGCTATGTCAAAATGAAATAGAGTTGATCTCTATTTATACAAAATTATCTAAAACATGTTTGTCCACAAAAATTAGGGTAAAACACAAGATAAGGGGTCAACAACCCTTATCTTTACCCTTTACAAAAGTAATATTATTTAATTCATATTTTGCACATAAGATAAACCCTAGAAACATGACGCCACCCTTCTTTTGGGCAACGTTTAGCACTTTTGTTCAAGCTGTTGAGTTGGAGAAGGGAGTGTTGGGCCTCCAAAGTTCAATATTATTAAACCAAAGCCTGTCTTCCATGATCCATGGGACTCTTCCTCCAATACATGCCAAGTATCTTCAATCACTACCAAACCCTAGCCCTAGGGTGATGTCAAGTCCTCAAAAGGTGATGTTTTGGCCCTTCCAAGAAAGTCGTTTGGCATGTAGGGGTTCGGTAAGATCCTCCAAGGTGTCTTCTAGGCCTCCAAAGGAATTTCATCATCATCAATATCATGGGCCCTTGGTATCCAACCTGTGGGCTTCAAGCCCCATGGAAGCCCAAGCTAGGCTTGTTCTTCCAAAACTATCCACCAACTAGGTCCTGCAAAGACAAATGAATACGCCCTCCAAAGATCTCAATTCAAATGCATAATGATGAGTAAATCAAATCAATAAAAGAGACATATAAGCATGTACATCCAAACCACCTCATCAAAATAAACAAGTTCTCAAAGACCCTATGCAATTTGCCAAGTTTAGGTATGGGAGGGTTGACAGAGTGACCTATTGGGTGAATCGTTTCTAAAGTTTAGGGGTGTTTCCCGAGGGGAACTCTTTCAAGGTCATATGGATGAGGTGTCATGGATGGGGGGAAGACGTTTGGGCATGGGGTTTATGGCATACAAGGGGTTCTAGTGTCCCATTTATGGGTGCCTTTATAGAGGGTGTGTTGTACCTTCATTTTCAATGAAACATTTTTCCAATCCCATTTATTGCCTTTTATTATTTTAGTATTTTTGCAGGTTGGAGCCAAGGTGGAGCTTCTACCTAAGCATGAAAAATAGTGCCCACCTTGGCTCTACCCTGGTCACATCATACTTCCCCAAGTTGGAAACATGTGTGGGGCTTCTACCTAAGCATTAAAAATAGTTCCCACACATGCTCCACCTTGGTTGGAATTTTGTTATTAGTATATTTTCACGGGTCCCATCAATTTCTTATGAGAGACATTTCATTGTCCTCGGGATCCCTAGGCGAGTATCTATAAGTTTAATGATTGGATTTTATCTTTTGTCAGCTACAAGCCTCTAGGCCTTCAACTCCTTCTTCCCATGAGATGAGGGAGAACCCCTTCCTAGGTCAGTATACCTAAAAATCCCAAAAAGTAACGAGTTGAAGGTGTTATCTCTCTGTAAACTTCGTTTGACTGAGAAACAAATGACAGAGGAAACCTACAAACCAACTTTGAGATATGAAACTAGCCTTTCGGACCTGGAGAGGGCTCTCTCGGGTGACTTTGTCTCGATACCATATATGGCTTTAAGTTGCCGGCTAGATTTAACACCTTTTAATAATAATTTATGGTTCTATTGGCGCAAGAGAGTAAGACCTTGGGCTATGGATTCGATTCGAGAAAACGATAGAAACAAATGACTCGGTGACTGAACTTGAGAGGATAAAGGATAAGAGAGCAACAATCTTTAGTTTAAATTTTTGGTGTGTGGAGAGGGGGAAAAACACATGAAGTAACTCGAAGCACCTATGTGGATGAATTTGGAGTTAACTTGGAGGAAAATGGTTTGTCTGAATGGTGTGAATCCCAAGGCATCGTGCAACGAATCCCAAGTTTGAAAATACGTTTTGATTCAGACAGAAATAGATATGAATAAAGAAAACATGAAGCATGTACGCAAAGAAAGGAAACAATACATCCAACTGCTACAATTAGAATCTTTTCATCAAAGCTTCAAGACTTTTGCATTAAATTTTGATCAAGTTCAAACTACGTTCAATAGTCACTGTCTACACTAGTTTTGCCAACCAACCCAGCTTACATTGGAAAGATAAAATATATAGGTGAGGATGCCACCTGGGCTTCTCTTCTCTCTAGATATTGTCGCTAGAACTTAGGAAACTGATTGTTCTATGTTAAATAACCTTTCGCATTATGCCTTTCCAAAAATAGAAACCAACTACATTTGGTCTCATCATGATTGCTTGTCTTTTCCATGGGAATTTGGTTATCAACAAGGTCTCGTCATGGGGAGAGTGATGTGTCAATGTCTTCCTTTGACAATATATATGAACTATCAAGTGTTTTTTCAGACTCCCGCCATTCACTGTAATGGTTTTGATTTTTTTTCATGTGCTCATTTGTTGGGGCGTACACGTGGTGAGTGATTGTTGATTGTCGTAGTCATTACCAAAATGACAAAACCGCCTAAGGATGATGCCTCCAAAAATGTCGATATCCACGCCACATTTGAGGATATGATGATGATATTAGTTAATCTTTCTTCTTTTGTGCACTGGAAAGAGTTAGGAGGACTTCCTCTTCGGTCGCTTCACATTCCCTGAAATGCTTCACAGTCCTTTCTTCTAATCTCCTCTGTGTTTCATGTAGTTGTACTATTGTATCTTGCACATCCCTGGGATGTCTCTTGAGCCACGTCACGTTCCCCTCATGGCCTTATGATGGTGACACTTCAAGGCTATTTTCTACCAACTGTCATCTTAGTTCTCCGTTTTACTGGTAAATATCGACGATAGCGAGTTGTGCTTGCTTCAACTACTGAGACGATTCTCTAACATCTGTGTCTCTGACATCTATCCTCCTCGTCCTGCTCTAGTTTTCTCGACTTGTTTCTCCGAGAGGTTCCAGCTGAATAACACGCATAAGTAATTCTTCAATAGCTGACCTTGCGTGCGGTTCGCTCAGGACTCAGGTTTCCCCATCTTCCTTGTTCTTCTTTGGCCTGCCCCTTCTCCAGGTTATTTGTTGTTGGGAGGACAAGGATTTCAATGTCTTTCCTTCCAGAGCAGCTTCTTCCACTCCAGCCTCCATGCGGTATGATACTACCCTTTCTGAAGACAGAGAGGAATCTTCCTTTTGATCTTTGGGGATGTCCGCTGTGAGCAAGAATGAATCCCAGTTGCTTCCCAACCGTCCTAGTTCCTCAACTACCAACAATTTAATCAGCAAGACATGAGAGAGTTTCCTTTTCGATTGATCCACTTCTGCCTAAGTGTTGTTTTCCATCTCTCGGAGGTTATGATGTAAGAATAAGGGTATATTTAATGGTCTCCTTCCTATAAAGTGCATCAACAATATAATGTGATGTGAATGTATCCTGTCGAACCTCCCTTCCCACGTGAAATATTTCTTGATTGCTCCAAGTAGTTTCCGAAAAGGATCCTGCAAATATCTACTCAGAACACATGTCTCGACATTCCCACATAAACCATATCACTGAATGAAGTATTCATAGAACTGCATGTCTAAGGGCATCCCTTTAAACCACCTTTCGCCATGCAGAGGGATCTCTATTTTGGTTGGCATAGTTTCCTCGGTTACCTGAAAGATAACACCCAAAATCAATGCGCAAAATCCATCAAAACTGAGTGTGAATTGCTTGGCTAGCCTCATATTGAACCCTTGAATTTTCCTGAAAAAATCCATGCACCCAAACTGTTCACAGGACGCTCTGACCTCTAGATTTTCGTTGATAAAAGTCAATTTTTGGGGCTCGGGCCCAACGTTTCTTCCACTTCATGCGCCCTTCCTTATTCTTTAGGAGGTTTCCATGGTGCAACGCATATTTTCCCTATGCATGGTGGATTAGGCACAGGTCCAAGGCGGTATTCTTGATCAACCTGGGCTTGCGAGAGAAAACTACAAACAGTGCATAAGCTCGACTGGTGAACAAACTGCATGTGGAACATCCAGAATTTATAACAGAGTGGGTTAAAGGTGGAAACGTTCCAGGGAACACTGAATTCATGGTGACTGGATGTTTTGAAGAACACTGAATATTTTTCGTAGCACATTTGCACGACAAGTACACTTTGGGACATGTAAGGTACAATTGATAAGGGCTGCAGGGAATATGTGATACGAGCACCATGATTTTTCATTCTTTCAGCCCTCATAATGAACTGATGATGGTCATTGCACTTGTTGATACAAATTCTATCTAACAACGTGCCTTGACCCTCAGCACGTAAAACTTCCTTTTCTGATAGGACCCAACCTTTTGGGAACAAAATCATACCATTTACACATGTTTTGACTCTAGCATCCCTTCCTAAATCCAAGGGCCAATCGGCTACTTGCTGATTTCGACCCCTTTGTTGTTTTAGTACCTGAATTGGCATGCTTTGACACATAGGCCACGACTCAACTAAGACTGAATCTAACTAAACAAGAAAAATGACGGTGCTAACAGAAGGGATGAAGCATGGAAAGTGACAAGTATGGTCGGGAATGGCATGATGACTCGTCAATAGGACCTACTAGAAGTAGACCTATCCCTAAGCACAACCCACTTACTAGGGAGTAATGTCAACCACTAAAGTAAAACATGGCAAAGAGCATAATGTCCAAGAAAACATTACATAATCAAAAGCAGTAATAGATGCAACAAACTCAAATGCCTCAAATATTGAAATGACACTCACCATAATACTTGGCTTGTGCCTCATGGAGAAAGACCCAATGTCTTTTGGAGGCCAGTTGATGTGGTGGATATCACCGTGATGAAACCTAGAGTTGTGGTGGTGAGGTGGGTCTCTGTCTATGCAAGTGGACATTGTTGGTCAAGTTGTCTCTTAGTACTCTATGTTTGCAACCTGAGTGCCTTGAGACATCATCTCCTTAGTTATCCCTAGGAGTTGGTGATCTGAATTATTTTTTAGAACGAAATGAAAGTAGATATATTACAATGAAATACACATAAATATTTCCAGAAACAGAGAAATACAGTAATACATGATTTCTATTAATGAAAGAAATGTACATAGACTGTAAAAATACAGAGTGAAAGACTCGCTAGAATGGTGGCATCTTATCTCTGAGAAGAGATATGAAGGCTACTCACATTCGCGAGAAAATGATTGTTACAATGAGGCTCCAAAGGCCTTTTTAACATAAGTAAAATCCAAAACCATAACCCCGGAAGATGAAAAGACAAAAGGTTTGTGGGCCCCGATGGGGGTAGTTGATACGTCAACTTCCCCAGGGCGTAACTTTTGCATACGATCTTCATTTGGGGCACTCAATACACCATTGGAAAGGTCTAACTGAGAATATCAATTTTCAACTAACCCAAGTTAGTGCCTTTGATAGTCACCTGGGCCCCAAATCCCCAAAAAATGTCGTTTAGGACCTCAAAATGGCCCCAGAAGTTTGGAACCCAAAAAATTGTTGAAAAATTGCCAAGATGGAAAACTGTTTTTCGAGCTCGTGGAATAGGTGGGTGGCCACCAATATCCACCTGGATCAGTTGGGGATAACATCTATATCCTACTTGGGGACATGTACTCACTGTAGAGTGCATGAGAACCACAACATCTCCTGGTGGACCTGTGCCTACACTGAAACATAACATTGTAAAATCTAGGGTGGTTCTATCACCCTTCGTCCATATATATCAAAAACCAAAAATGAAAATTGATCTAGAAAAGAAAATTTTAGTTTTTTTTTTAATTTCTAAGCTAAACATGAAATCAATATGCAAGTGCAGGAAATCAAACTAACCTACCTACTCACTTGGGGCCTGGGCCCTAAAGAATTCAGGTGCCCTGAATGTAGGGACAAAGAAGAGACCCATGTACCCGTAATGGCATCTTTCTCTCATCCAAAGATGTCAAATAATACTTCTCTTTTTCAAACTTCTTCTTTATGATGTAAGGGCCAAGCCAAGCATTGTTATCCATCTGGTCATATTTAGGCTTTCCCTTCTTCTTGTCCCACATGAATGAAAGACTTCCTTCACTGTAGTTGATGTAAGGTATATTATCGATGTAAGGATAGGAAGGAGGTCTTGTGTTGAATTCTTTTATGACGGATTCTTCATGTTCTTTGTCCCTATTATCTTCTTCCTTCAATATCTAGATAGACCCTGGATATTTCCCTTGGAACCTTGCAATATTTTATTTGTATTCATATATCCTTAGGAGTAGAATGTCTATGCATTCCTCCTGCATTAAAGGTAAGTCTCATGGATCATACTCAATGGTGTCTGGAATCTTATCAAACTCATCCTCACTTGTATAATTAGAACTGTTGGGATCCATCACATGCTTGTCGACTCACTCTTGACTATATAATACCTCGAAGGTGCCATCCCCCATGGAGATTTGTGCATGTATAAAGTCCATTCTAAAGAATCCTCCAAGAGTAGTAGACCAACTCCTTGATAAGAGCATCTCATTTTCTTTCTTTGTTTTCCATCTATTCTTGAATAACTTGGCTAAGTCTTCATAAGATGTGATGTGATTATCAGGAAGCCCTCTGAACAATCTCTAAGAATCTTCAATCAATGATGAGGCTAGTAGCCTCATTGGTATATCCTCACGTTCCACTTCTGCATTTTCCATGTCTCGGCCTATGGCATAAAGATTATCATCAACAGTGACCACATTATTTCCCAGAAACTTTGGCAACCACTTGTGAGACTCTTTTGAAATTGTGTTGGGGTATCCAGGGATGGTGGCCATGTTCATGGATTTATAAAGGTATTTTTCCCAAGGGTGAGCCATTGGAGAAAGGGGAAGGGTACCATGGAACATGGTTTTGACAACATGATATTTGAGAGGAGGCCTTCTTCGGTAAACCTTAGAAGGTTTGAATCTCCTTGGGGGAAATATCTTAAGTGAAGATGGATTCTGGGAAGGTGGATTCACCAGATGAGCTTTAATAAGAGCTCATCAAAGGAGGAAGGGGAACGTCCTTTAAGTGGAATTGCCAGGAAATATAGTGAAAGGCTCTAGGATAGCTTGCCAAAGTGTCCTTAGGGTTCGGAAGAGGATTCAAGATCCTCCTCGAAAATGGCACCAAAATGTTATTGCACAAGTTGTAGTTTGAGAAAATCCTGACCAAAACCACAATATGGTGAAAACTAAGAGAACACCTACCCATTGTCACCTCATATAGATATTCCTGTCACTTTAGAGGTGAAGTGATCACCTCAAGGGGGGAATCATGGGTGACCCTAGGGGAAAATGAGACAGAAAGTGAGATGATGGGATGACTGCTCCTATAGGTCAAATTTCTAAGTGGAAGAAGGCTTTGATGACATGTCTCATAAGTGGTTTAAGGTTGTCAAGTCTTTGAGTACATGCGAAGAGTGTTTGTACCTACCTGAGACACAAGAAAATCCAACTGTATGAGCTATATGTTAGGTGGAAAAGCAAGTTAAATTTTTTTTCCCTATTTGCAATAGTCAACAAAAATATATATCATCAAGTAAATAGTTGTTAGAGATGCTAAAAAAATGCCAAAAGTCTTCCAAATGATGCAAGAGATAGGCTAGTTAAACACTAGTACAACTCAGGATTGAAAGATGAAGACTTTAGCATGAAAATAAGGTTGTTATAAACAAGTATTGTGGAGATAATTTATCATCCTTATGGATGTAGAAAAAAAATTGTTACAGCAGAAAAATCGGCCACCAAAACTTTCAAATAATCCACCCAAAAGTGTTCTAGAACTAGTAGATTATAGGGGTAAATTACTAGCAACTTTTGACAGTTAAAAAGAGAGTTATTTAGAAAAAAAATTAGGATTTTATGCATCCCTAATGGTTGTAGATTAAATTTGTAACAGAAGTGAGAAATACTTGGAGAAACAAGATGCCCTTGTGGCCTTCACAAGCTTAGAACACATAGAACAAATTCCAACTTAGACGATCCCAATATCTCAACTTTTTACGATTAATAATGCAATAATTTATTTCTCCATTGCATGAATATTAGTGTCTTTATATCGGGTAAATGGAGTCTCTTTATGAAACAAGTTGGGTGAGTTACTTCATTAGGATTGTAAGCCATTTTACTACCCAAAGAAAACCCTAATGAACAACAAAAACCTAGGAGCATGTAAGCCCTTTTACTCCTCCTAGTCTCCTTTACACTAAAAATTATTTCAAACATTTACAATGCACTTGGAGGAGGTTATATGCCCTTATACTTCCCAAGAAATCATCACATTAACCTTACAACCAATAAAAAGAGCAATAAACATGAAATCCTTACCTAGTTGAAGCATTAACAAGATGAAACCCTAATTCACCAAGCAAATTCCACCATAAAAAAAGAAACAAGCATCTAAGAGAGCTAGTGCATCATATATCCATCCAATATAAAATATAAAACATCACAAGATGATGTAACCAAGAGAGATAAAGATATTTTCCCAAGTAGGGAGAAAATTTCAGCCAATGTAGTATTCTCACAATGGGAGAGCTATGTCAAAATGAAATAGACTTTATCTTTATTTATAATAAATGTTCTAAAACATGTTTGTCCACAAAAATTAGGGTAAAACACAAGATAATGTGTCAAAAACCGTTATCTTTCCCATTTACAAAGGTAATATTATTTAATTCATATTTTGCACAAAAGATAAAGCCTAGAAACTATTGAATTTTAATGTTTAGTTCAAGCACATGTAGTTTCTTTTCAATTTAGCATGAAATTGGACCATAAACAATGAAACAATACAATAAACAATAGATACAGTAACCAAGATTACAAGAAGAATACCCATGCACAAGAACACAAGAATTTATCCTGGGAAACCCCTTCTCAATCAAGGGGAAAACCCATCAATCCTTTGCTATAGAGTCACGAGAAGATCACCCTTTCACCACAAACCCTAGTGCACACAAGAGTGTGCTCTATGACCAAGAAATATTGTGCCTAAGAGAAATGTGCACTTCAGCCCTATTATCCCCTAGCCTAGGGATAACTAAGGAGATTATGTCTCTAGTCCCTCCCACATGTCCTAGAAATGGAGTACCGAGATCCATATTTACTTGAGCCTGGCCCTGGAGGGCCCATCTTTTGTCTTCGACGCCTCCACCTTTTCAAAAGCAGCAACATCCATCCCATCGACCTGGCCCTTCAGCAGCAGTGGGTATTTATCCATGAGGTAATGACTCTGGTTATCATGGTATGTGTCACTCTGATTCTAAAAATATTTGAATATGTGCATTTTATTATTTTTTCTTCTAACATGTGCTTGGACTTTATGCCTTTCCACTTGTCCACACCCGGGGGGGAATGACAAGATGCCCTAGAAAGTTGGTTCTCTTAGGATTTGAATTTCCACTGGGTGGGTTTATGAAAGTTCATCATCCATTCACACCATACGTATCACTTTTCATCATTTTCCCTCTCATCCATCCCCTACACTAGTTCAAGAATTGGGTTTTCCAAGCTAGCAAAGGGTTGTACCTTACATTGTGGGAAGAAGGGGATAAAGGCCCATAGGGTAAAAGTACATGGAAAAAGATAAAATCCAAAAGAACAAAAATTTCATATGCTTCACCCAGGGATCCTTGAGAAAGCAATAAAAGGCTTCTCAGCAAGAAACAGAGGGACTCATAAAATAATAAAATCAAGACCTAGTTGGAGGATAGGGGGTCTCATCACGAGCCATCCTATTAGGTCCATGAGCATGTAGCGGTATGAAACTACCATTCAGTTGGTCACCACGTTGGGGTAGTGGATCTTGGTGGCATATCCAAGAGAAAATGGGTCTCATCACTATCCAACCTTCTCATCTTCGTGAAATACTTGTGGGTAACATTGTCACCATTGGTCACCATGCTAGGGCAGTGTCCGCTAACTAGTCTCTTGAAAGAAAAATCAATAAGATAAAAATTTAAAAGGAATTGAATAGGCTTGGAAACATTTTCATCCATGACAAGGTGCATCTCACCCTCTTCAAAGGCACCCATAGGTAAGCCATACATTCCCCTGTCATCACTGCACCCATTGCTCAAACATCCCTACACTACCTCATCCACTTACATGGCCTGGATTTTTCTTGACCTGGAAACATCCCACATCCAATGAGAATTATCCCAATAGGATCTCCTGACACCCTCTCCAAATGTGTCTTGTATAATAACATAACGTCTTTGAGAACTTGTCTGAGAAAGGGGGGTTTTATGCACATGTTTAGATAACTTGATTATTAGACGTGCTTGACATTTCTATGATCCATGTGACTTATGATCCCATGGAATGCGTATATGTTTTGTTTGTAGGGCCACACCCAAAAGATAGGTACACATGGGGAGATGATTATTTCGGACCTCTATAGGGAAAAAATCCCACCAGATGGATGTTGAAACCCCAGCCAGGGGTGTACACATGTCAGAGGCTTGCACCAGAGAGAGGATGACGTTCCACCAAAGACATCCTAGCAGGCCTAGACCCAGGGGGTCTTTCCCTCCCACTATGATGTTGGCCTTGGAAGGCCCATGAAGTCACCTCTGTGACCCTTGACGTCACCCAGTGTTTGATGGACACTTTGGAGGCAGTTGTTGCTAAGTGGCACATGTGGATTGATCCAGCTGCCTTGGGAGGCCTAACGTTTTGCTCCTGGAGGCCAATGTTTCACCATCAAGGCCTAATGTCACCCTAAAAGGGC
Organism: Picea engelmannii; assembly: GCA_009831015.1. Classification (NCBI taxonomy): domain Eukaryota; kingdom Viridiplantae; phylum Streptophyta; class Pinopsida; order Pinales; family Pinaceae; genus Picea; species Picea engelmannii. Next base: position 13,519 of record WSFP011312792.1, on the reverse strand, counting down.
ACGACGACACCTTTTCTTCTTGATTTAGGGTTTAATTAGTCATTTTTATGTAAAAACTGGATATTACATGTAAAGTGTCCATGTCGACCTTTTTGACCTAATTCTAGTCATTTTCACAGTATAAATAAGGGTTTTTCCCTTGTATTGTTTCATCATATTTCACTCACACTTAAGTTAGGTCTGAAATTTTCACCCTAGTTACAGTTTATTGGCTGAAATTTGGCACGCACTTCTTGAACGAGGTTATTTTTTGTGTATTTTAGCATTTTTCTTGGTGGAATTTTTCAACTAGGCCTATTGCTAGATGATTCTTGGTGAATGTACGTAAATTTTATGCAATTTTTCTTCATTTGAATGGTTATGGTGTATTTATCTTTCATTTCTTCCAAGATTATGAAATTGCTAGCTTAAAACCCTAGGAGGCTAAAGAACATGTTATTGTTCTTTCCTTAACAACTTTTCACCTACTAGATTATGCTAGAAATCCTACTTGCTTGAAGCTTTGTGCTAAGGGCCTTTCCATTGCAACACCCTATCATATTTAGCTTCATCTATACATCATCTACTTTGTCCTTGAGCTAAAGAAGGAGGAAAACTGCTAGGGCCTAGGGTTACCTACTTCCTAGTGGAAATTTCCCCCCTAGGGTTTAGTGTTTGAAGCCTTGGGTTATCAACACTTCAATTATTGACCTTCTTGTCTCTAGCTCTACTATTATCATTTTTCCTTCAAGATTGTTTCTACTAAAAGAGACTCCATTAACCCTAAAAGAACTGACCTAAGCCTTGCACTTGGTGATTGATGAAAACTACTCTCAAAACTCTTACCCAAAGCTATCTACTAAATTCTCCTAACCCTAGAGTAGACTAATTAACTAACCTACTTGTTGTTGTTACAAAAGAAAGCTGCAATCATCTATTGCAGCATTAAAAGCACCTAAAAGCAATTGTAAAGTTGATTTATACAATGCCTATTTAGCTTCTAACAGATGCTAGTACTTTGCTATTATTGAGTGATTTTTTTTGTCATTGTGAAGCCATTTTAAGGAATTTATTGTGAATTTGTTATCTTATAAACATTGTTGTTATATAATTATGTTTGCTTCATCATACATAAACTATTTATTTTATTGATAATTCCATGGTTTTATGAAGTAATAACAACAAGTTGTATTTGCAAAAGATAGTGTTTTATTGTTGCTTTGTTCTGGGAAGGTACATCTAAGCACTTCATTAGTTCATTGATTAAAACCTTGGGACTTTCTGATCAATGTGACTTTTGAGAGGGGATACTTTTATAGACACTTTAATTTTTTCCTTCTCAAATCCCCAGGTCACCGGGGATGTCTCCCCTAGGCCATCAACCTAAATAGAAAGAGGCATCTTATTAAGGTGACAGTGATAGGATAACCTCATGTTACACCAATTTTCCTCCCTTAGCCTTTCCATTTGGGACAATTACAAATTGCACGATAACATTTTGGCACCGTTGTCGAGGAACAGTGAGTCAATAATCCTCAAAGATGACACTTCTAGGTAAGCCTTTCCTCAAAATCCTTTACTTTTCAAAGCTTACATGATGACTCCACTGAGGGTGATCCTCTCATCCCTTTTGATAGTTTCAAGAAAACTATATGGAAACTTCACAAATGATGACCCATAGCGGATGTCAGTACACACTTTCTTCTCCTCCTGCAGTTCCTATTACCCCTATAGATCCTCCTAAATGGTCTTTCAAAGAAATTTTTGGCCCTTTGGACTTAACTAACATCCAAGGAGTATTACATGATCTCCCCAAAGAGGTTGATTCATGGATACCTAAATTCTCGAGAGAAATAGGATCTTATGGCAACTCACATTGGAATAAGTTTTATGAGGGATATGAATTTCACCAATCAGGAAAAGAACACATTAACACCTTCATGAGTCTTTTTGCAAGCTCACTCACCAGGAGTGTCAAAGGTTGGATTTATGGTCTCTCGAATGGAAGCATCAAAACCCCTGAAGATCTTGAACGAGCTTTCAAGGACATATGGTGTAAAAACAAAAGTATGGCTTCCTTTTACTCTCGATACCTTGAAGTTTGCAAACAAACAGATGAAGATGTTACAGAATTCAATGATAGGTTCAACACTCTCATTAGAAAACTTCAGCCCAATTTTCTCCCAAAGAGCGCTATTCTCCAACATTACATTAACTCCTTTGAAGGAAATTTACAATTTACCCTCAAGGATCGATTACCTACAACCCTAGAAGAAGCTCAAGATGATGCCTTCCAGATTAAAGAGAATCTTAAGTTCGACGGTGTCATCCATCATGTAAATTTTTTGAACAATGATGACACCTGGGAGATAAATAAGGAAAGCATGGGAGGACTAGAGAATGACCTCCTAGAGATTCTAGAGGTAGAAAACAATACTTTCCATAGGAAATGGAGCACAAGTTTCTCAAACATGAAAGATGCCTTAAATTTTTCAAAACAACATGAACCCTCTAAGGATCTAAGTACCTCTGAAGGAATCACTCAGTTAGAAAGGTCACTATCACAAATCCAAAATCCTCTTTCTATGAGACCTCTTCAAACAATAAAATCTCATACTCAAGAAGAAAAAAAAATTCTGAACACTTTGAACCTACAAAATGTTGCAAAACAAGAAGATGATCCTAAGCCCTGGTCATGCAAGGACTCCTATTTTGAACGTTATCACCCAAAGGCTACTCATGACAAACCTAATTTTGTAGATTCCATATTCACCTTGTTCATGCCAAGTCAAATCCAAGAAAATCAAGACATGAGGAAGCCTAGGATTGAATACTTGGGCCAAACAAATGAGAACTCAAGGGTAAAGCTTGAAGATCCCCAGGTGTATGCTGGAAATCTATCCCAACATTTCCAAAAACCTAGCAATAATAGGACCAACCTGAGCACTAGTATGGCCTATATCTTACAAAAGGTTAAAAGGATTCGTGAAATGTTGGAAATCCCTTCTTTTACAAAGAAAATCTCAGATGACCAGATATTGTTCAAAGAAACTTCCACACTATTAAAAAATGGTCATTTTGAACAAAATGATCAAACACCCTTTTTCACTTCCCTGCTAATTGATGATCAGGGACATAGTGACTACAGCTCGGTAGATCCATGCTTATTTCAAGGTTGGCCCACTCTTCCCTTGATAGAAGAAGACAATATTAGTGAGATAACATGGACTAAGAGAAAGAGTGACCAGAATATTCCTAGCAATCACGAGAACAATATTGCACTAGGTAATGATGAGGTGTTGCATTTGCACGAAACATACATAAGTGATAGTGCTTTGGTAGGACCCCGCCCCATTGTTCTAGAGCAAGAAAGAGATACAAATTGGGGTGATTATCCTAATGATGCCTCTGAGATCTCTGAAGACTGGGATGATTATTCTTCTACACAAGAAGATTACTATTTGATAAGGTTTAGAAGGAGAGGAGTTTGCTTCATTAAATGGGAGGGGGATGATATCAGAACTAGTGAAATACATGATCCAACCAAAGAAAGTCTTTTTGTATTTTCCCCTGATGATTTTCCTTTCTCTTCAAAGGAATACTTCGATCGAATACAATGGCCAAACAAGGAAGAGTATCAACAACTCTTAGACAAATACAAGGACAAAGAAGTTGGGATTGTCAAATTGTTAAAAAAAGAAGAAGATGACATGTTGATCAAGCCATCCCAGCAATAAGTCTTCACAACAGAACCCCACCCTCCTCCCTCAAGACAATACACCAGGGTTGTACAAGAAACAACCAGATTCAAGACCAAGGATTACAAAGAGGGAGATATAGTCTGGATGTGGGATACAAAGAAGGGAAAGCCTACTAATGTCAAGGGAAGTGCACAGTTTTGGCTTGGACCCTTCATAATTGGAAGAAAGTTAGTCAATGATACCTACTATTTTTCTACATTGGAAGAAAGAAGGTGCCCATTACTAGTTAGTGGACACCTCCTCAAAACCCATCGGGAGTTAGAGACTTGACTTCACAGGTAAGTAGGTAGGAATTTTCATTCATTGTATATACTATATGCATTTCATGCTAGAGTAGTTGTATTTCCATTTGTATATATGCTTTCTTACTTTCATTTTTTGTACCATATATTAGCCAGGGGTGATATCACCACCCCAAATGATTACTAATGATTTTTTATTGAGATCAAGAAGGTCATAGGTCATTCCAGAGATGTTGAGGTTCTCATGTTCTCTACGACAAGTACATGTCCCCGAGTTGGAGCTAGATGTTATCCCCTCACCTAGGAATAACTAAGGAGATTATGTCTCGAGGCCCACAAGTCCTAGACACAAAGTACTAAGAGACATATTGAATTGAGACTTGCCCTAGAGGGCCCATATTTCATCTTTATCACCTCCACCTTGTCAGCAGTAGCAAAATCCATCCCATCGGCTTGGCCCTTCAGCAGCAGTGGGTCTTGCTCCATGAGGTAATGAGTCCGGGTATCATGGTATGTGTCACTTTGATTCTCAAAACATTTGAATATGTGCATTTAATTATTTTTGCTTCTGACATGTGCTTGGAATTTATGCCTTTCCACTTGTCCACACCTGGGGGGGAATGACAGGATTCCCTATAAACTTGGTTATATTAGTATTTGAATTTCCACTAGGTGGGTTTATGATGCAAGAGCATCGTCAGAAAAACACACGTAGAGAGACAACTCAATGCCCTAGCCCACCTTTTGAATTATTGTTGATATTATAAAAGATGGTGTTTCTTGTAAATAGTTTTTAACAGGTCATTAAAGAAGATCAAAATGCTTGGAAGTTGAAACGATCGCATGAGATCTAGGAGTTTCACTCTTAGAATTTAATGTAACGATGAATAAGGGGTAGTTAGCTTTTACTTTGGGAAGATAGGTAGTCTTAGGGAACCCTAGGAGTCCTCTGGTATAAGTAGAGGTGTTGTATGCCCAAATGAGGTTGTTGAGCATGATGGTAGATATGAATTAGTTGAGTATTGTTGTTGTTGAAATTTAATTAGAAATTGTTGAATGTTGTTATATATCATGTAGTTTTAGATTAATATAATAGAGAAACATTGACCCAGATGCATGTGTCGTTATTTCTTGTCTATCTGATTAAATGGTAGACTTTTTGTTTACATTTTGTTCTTTGTTATTGTGTGTTTCCATGTATGCGTGAATTACACAGATGAATTCATGAGTTACCCTGTTGAATGGATGAATCTATGAAACATTAGATAAGTTTCAATTGTTTCTCTTCCACGAGCTCATGCAAGGAGTGCATTGATAGAGTTTGATTCGACTTAGAGCTCAGGAGAGATAATGTGGAATTTGTATGCAGAGCGTGCATATCATCTGCAAGGAGTGCGTCGACAGAGTTTTGAGCCAGAATATCAGGAGGGGTATCTCGAGAAGTTACTCATAGAATTGTGCGTGAAGGTATGTTGCAAGACATGCACATATCTGAAATTCGACTAAGTGTTAAAGAAAACCCTTTAAAGAGTTAAACGTTTGGAGGAATACAAGCCCCGAAAAGTTAACGGGATAAATCTTCAAAAAAAAAAGGAGGATCCTTTAAGGTTTTTTCAAAGTGACAATCAAGATATACCCAGGAGAAGTGGAATCATTCCATACCATCTAATCTAGAAGAAGTTGCACGGTGGTTAACCATGATTTCTTTCAGAAATTTGCGAACCGAAATATTTGGAGTGCAGAAGGGTGAAAAACGTCGAAGCCCAAAACTGCAAAGAGATCCAAACCGTTGGTCGGAAAGCAGATATGTGGCAGTGGATAAGCGGATTCAAAAAGAATAACTTCGGAGGATTTGCACCAAGAACATAGCCATTCTCGTGAATCCACGAAGTCGCGAATGGATACTAATCGTTGGATGCGAAGAGACATGTGGCAGTGGATTAGACAATTCATGAGATAGAGGTCTGAATAAGTTGTTTGTGGAGTCGATGAAGTATTCGTGAAGTCATTAAATATGAAGTACAGTTGGACCGTCGGATCCAGGAGGACACGCGACAAATATCCACTAATTTAGAGGAAAGCGTTTCGAAAAGAATTGAAGACAAAGGTCACGATAATTCTAAAGCTCGAAGTTACGAAGAGTTGACCCACAGTCACAGCCCATGGTCACATAGGAGAAAGAGTCTAGTGTGGGGCTAGCACTCGCAAGGTTGGTGTTGCCAAAATTTCTAGAGAGAAGGGTTGCGGGTAACTCGAACCTACGGGTAACATCAAGGGGGCCTGTGTGATAATCGTTCACGATGTGTTGAAGGCATGAAGAGCTAATTTGGATCATGAATTTTAAGATCCAAGACCGGGAGGTCACAGAATCCTCAGGAAGGTAGGGGGGTTGCATCAAGTGGTATTATATCCTAAAGAGCTCAAGTGTACTTTGTGTGAGTGGAGAAAAGGTCAGCACAATGTCACCTAGAAGATGTGCAGAGCTGCATGTAGAAAATCGAGTTGTAGAAAGAGAAATGAGAGAACTTCACGCAAGGTTTGATGTGATGGAGACAGCGCAAAGGAGAGCACTTGATGATGGAGACATCAGTGATGCAGAAAGTGAAGAAATAGAGGTTGAAGAAGATACAGGGTAATATGATTCCGAGGAATGCTTACTGAGAGAGGTTGTCAAATTGGGAGTTATAGAAAAGATAGACATCCTGATGTATGAAGGAAATATAGATGTTGAAGAATTGCTTGATTGGATATGAGCAATGGATAAATATTTTGATTATGAAGATGTCGATGAGGAGAAGAAGGTGAGACATGTTGTCACCAGATTAAAAGGACATGCAGCTCTATGGTGGGATGAATTGCAGGATGACAGACAAAGCAAATGTAAGAAAAGGATTAAGAGTTGGGACAAAATTGTAGCCAAGTTGAAGGCTAATCTCATACCCAAATAATATCATATAAATTTGTTCAGGAAATTGCAGAACCTGAGATAGAAGGGAATGACAGTGAAAGAGTACACAGAGGAGTTTTATAGGCTGAACATCAAGACTAGATAGAGGGATAAAGATGATGAAAACGTTTCTAGGTATATAAATGGCATGAGGTATGAAATCTAGGATGAAATCAACATGATGATAGTGAGGACAGTGGAGGATGCTTATCATATTGCACTGAAGGCATAAGAGAAGTTGGCCAGGAAACAGAACTAGTGAATCAGAGGAAGAAGTCCAAATAGAGGTAAATTAATTGTCCAAGACAAGGCACAGAAGCCCAAGGGTGAGACTAAAAAACCACATAGTCACTTAGAAAGAGGAGGAAGTTCTCGAGGGAGATAGAATGGTGGAAGAAATTCCTTTCCTAGAGGAAGAGGAAAAGGCATAGGAGGAGAGGTGAAGTGTTATGCCTATGGAAAGATAGGACACATTTCTTGGGAATGCCCCAAGAGAAAAAAGAAGGAGGTGAAGCTCACATCTCGGAAGCACAGAAGTTGAATGTTGAAGCAGAAGGTGCGGAAGACGAAAGATCCATGATGTTGAAGAAGGTTCTCTTGAAACCAGAGCCAGAGGTTGAAAGGCCAATGCAGAGGAACAGTTTATTCAGGACTATTTGCAAGACTAAAGATAGAGTATGCAAAGTGATAATTGACAGTGGGAGCACTGATAATTTAGTATCCACAGAGATGGTGGAGAAATTTGAGTTGGATACAACTGCACATCCGAAGCCATATAAAGTCTCTTGGTTGAAAAAATAACATCGAGTAATGGTCACTAAGAAATGCCTCGTTGAATTTAAAATAGGAGGATATAGAGATGAGATTTTGTTTGATGTGATTCCCATGGATGTATGTCATGTTTTTTTGGGGATACCATGGCAGTTTGATAGGAATGTCATTCATGATGGGAGAAAAAATACTTATACTTTGGAGAAGAATGGTAGGACACATATGTTACTTCCAATAGAGGAGAAGAAAGTAAAGGAAGAAGCCAACACACGTATACTTCTCATGAGTGGCAAGGAACTCCTGAGTGAAGTTAAGAAGGAACAGGAGATGCAATTTGTTGTGGTGAGGAAACCTAGAGTCGTCCTTACAAGTACTTCCATGGATTATCTGCCTAAGGAAGTTCAATAGTTGTTGGAGAATTTTGTTGACATAGTAGTGGATGAGTTTCCAAAATCATTTTCACCTATCATAAGTATCAGCCATCACATTGATCTAATACCAGGAGAAATTCTATCGAATAAATCAACATACATATTGACACCTCAAGAGAATGAGGAGGTGAAGAGACAAGTCGAGGATTTGATAGAAAATGGTTTGGTCAGAGAAAGCTTGAGCCCATGTGCAATACCAATTGTGTTGAGTACGAAGAAGGATGGAGGATGGAGAATGTGTACAGACTCAAGAGCTATAAACAAGATCACCATCAAGTACATATTTCCTTTGCCAAGGATGGATGATTTAATGGATTGTTTGAGTGGAGAATTTTTTTTTTTCAAAAATAGATTTGAAAAGTGGATATCACCAGATAAAGATGAGAGAAGGTGATGAATGGAAAACAACCTTCGAGACAAACGAAGGGTTGTATGAGTGGCTTGTTATGCCATTTGTCTTGACAAATGCCCCAAGTACTTTCATGATATTGATGAATGAGGTATTGAAATATCTCATTGGTAAGTTTGTGATTGTATATCTAGATGATATATTGGTATTCAGTAAAACTAAAGAAGAGCATTTGATACATCTGACATTAGTGATAAGAAAACTATAGCAGGAGAAGATATTGATAAATCTGAAGAAGTCTTATTTTATGAAGATAGAACTCATTTATTTGGGTTTTGTGATCTCTTCAAATGAATGGAATATGGATCCATAGAAGGTGAAATCAATCAAGGAATGACCATCACCAAGAAGCATATTTGAAGTGAGAAGCTTCCATGGATTAGTAGGGTTCTATAGGAGGTTCATTAGAAATTTTAGTGGGATTTGTACACCAATATTGGATACAATGAAGAAGAGGCACTAGTATTTTAAGTGAACAGAAGAGGCTAAGAAAAGTTTCAAGATATTGAAGGAGAAAATAACAGAATGACCAATTATGGTCTTGCCAGATTTCGGGAAGACATTTCAAGTAAGGTGTGATGCCAGTGGAGTTGCAATTGGAGCAGTCTTGAGCCAAGATAATAAGAATGTTGCATATTTCAGTGAGAATTTGAATGATACCAAGAGAAAGTACTCCACCTATGACAAAGAATTTTATGCAGTAATTCAAGCCTTGAAGAAATGGAGGCACTACCTTGTTCCAAAAGAATTTTTTTTGCATAGCGATAATCAGGCTCTACAATCCATAACTAGACAGGAGAAGTTAAATAAAAGACATGCTAAGTGGATAGAGTTCATGCAAAATTTCACTTTTTTCATTAAACATATCTCTGGTAATGCTAACAAAGTTGTTGATGCATTGAGTAGGTGATGTCTGATTCTACAAGAATTTCAAGTGAAGACCTTCGGGTTTGAACACCTTAAGGAGATATATTGTGATGATCCAGATTTTAAAGAAGCATATGAAGCATGTGTGAATCTTGTGATCAGAGACATAAGTAAGTGGACAGAGTATATGATTCAAGATGAATTGATGTTTAAAGGGTACCAGTTGTGTATACCAAAGTGTTCAATGAGAGAAAATATGTTGAAGGAAAAACATAGTGGAGGTCTAGCAGGACATTTCGGCCATGACAAGACATTTTCACAGTTGAACAATTCATACTATTGGTCAGGTATGAGAGCAGAGGTGAAGAATTTTGTAAACAAATGTAAGATTTTCTAGTATGCAAAAGGAAAGAAACATAATACTGGATTGTATCAGTCATTGCATATTCCATATAAACCTTGGGATGCAATAAGCAAGTATTTTGTGTTGGGATTGTCGAGAACCCAAAGGAGAAGTGATTCCATATTTTTTGTAGTTGATATATTCTCAAACATGGCACACTTTATATCATTCCAGAAGACTAGTGATGCAACACACATTGCAAATATGTTTTTCAAAGAAGTTGTCAGATAGGGACACAAAATTTGTTGGTCATTTATGGAGAACATTATGGAAGAAGATGGGGACATAAATATCTTTTAGTTCAGCATATCACCCTCAAACGGATGGACAGACTGAGGTGGTAAATTGAAGTTTAGGGGATTTGTTGAGGAGTTTGGTCACTGAACATTATAGCCAGTGGGATAAAATTTTGTCACAATAAGAGTTTGCATACAATGACTCAGTGAATAGAATTACGGGGAAGAGCCCATTCCAAATAATGTACAAAATGAAGCCAAGAGGAGTATCATAATTGAGAGATCTAGAGCAAAGTGAATTCAAAAGCACTGGAGCAGAGTAATTCACTGCAAAAATGCAGAAGCTTCATGGTCAAATTAAGGAACAGTAGTAGAGAGTATAAACGCAGAGTTGACCAGCATATGAGAGAACTTCAATTTTAAGTAGGAGATTAGTTTTTAGCACATCTCAGGAAGGAGAGGTTCCCAACAGGAACATATAACAAACTGAAGATGAAGAGGATAGGACCATGAAAGATCCTAAATAAATTTGGTGAAAATGCTTATGAGATAGAGCTTCCATAGGATGTGGGTATATCACCCATATTTAATGTTTCAGTCCTGTATCCTTACAGGGAAGATGACACAAAAGAATTATAAGATCATAAAGATATTCAGTGGGAGAAGCAGATGCCTGTAGCGGAAAAGCCACAGATGGAGAAGATCATTGATCAAAGGATTAGTAAGAAGACCAGGAGAAAGACTTATTTGGAGTATTTGGTAAAGTGTAAAGGACACCCAATAGAAGATGTCAGCTGGGTAAATGAAGTTGATATCCAGAATCATGGAAAGTCAGTGCGGGGGATCATGGACAAGAGTCCATGAATTTTTGTCTAGGGGAGTATGATGCAAAAGCATCATCAACAAAACACGTGTGGAGAGACAACTCAGTGCCCTAGTGCACCTTTTGAATTATTGTTGAGATTCTAAAAGCTGGTGTTCATGTAAATATTTTTGAACGGATGATTAAATAATATCAAAACACTTGGAAGATGAAATGATCGCGTGAGATCTGGTAGTTTCACTCTTAGACTTTAATGTAATGGTTCTTAAGGGGTAGTTAAATTTTACTTCAAGAAGATAGATAGTAGGAGGGAACCCTAGAAGTACTCTGGTATAAGTAGAGGTGTTGTATGCCCGAATGAGGCTGATGAACATGGTGGTAGCTACGAATTAGTTGAGTATTGTTGTTGTTGAAATTTAATCAGAATTTGTTGAATGTTGGCATAGCTCATGTAGGTTTAAATGAATATAACAGAGAAACATTGACCCAAATGCATGTGTCGCTATTGCTTGTTTATCTGAGTAAATGGTAGACTTTTTGTTTACATGTTTTTCTTTGTTATTTTGTATTTTCATGTATGTGTGAATTACACTAAGGAATGCATGAGTTGCTTTGTTGAATTGATGGATCTGTGAAACATTAGATAAGTTTCAATTGTTTCTCTTCCACGAGCTCATGCAAGGAGTGCATATTTTCCGCAAGGAGTGTGTTGACAGAGACTGATTTGACTCAGAGCTCAGGAGAAATAATGTGGAATTTGTATGCAAAGAATGCATATCATCCACAAGGAGTGCATCGAAAGATTTTTGAGCCAGATGCTAAGAAGGAGTAGCTCGAGAGGTTACTCACAGAAGTGTGCATGAAGGTTTGTTGCAAGGCATGCAGAGATCTGAAATTCGACTAAGTGTCGAAGAAAACCCTTTAAAGAGTTAAAAGTTTGGAGGAAGAAAATCCTCGAAAAGTTAACGGGAGAAATATTAAAAAAAAAATGGAGGATCCTTTAAGGTTTTTTCAAAGTGACGATCAAGATCTACCCAGGAGCAATGGAATCATTCTAGACCGTTTGATCTAGAATAAGTTGTGTGGTGGTTAACTGTGAGTTCTTTCGGAAATTTGTGAACCAAAAGATTTGTAGTGTAGAAGGGTGAAAAACGTCGAAGCCCAAAATTGCGAAGAGATCCCAATCGTTGGCCAGAAAGCAGAGACGTGGCAGCGGATAAATGGATTCTGGAAGAACAGCTTTGAAATATTTGTGCCAAGCAAATAGCCATTCTCGTGAATCCAAAAAGTCGCGAAGGGATTCTAACTGTTGGCTACAAAGAGACACGTGGCAACGAATTATAAAATCTGGGAGATAGAGGTATGGAGAATTTGTGAGTGGATTCAGTGAATTAATAACGAAGTTGTGAAATCCAAAGTATAGTTGGACTGTCGGATCCAAGAGGACACGTGACAGAGATCTGTAAATTCAAAGGAAAGCATTTCGGAAAGAACCGAAGACATAGGTCACGATAATTCTGAAGCTCGAAGTTATGAAGAGCTGACCCACGGTCACAGCCCATGTTCACATAGGAGAAAGTGTCTAGCACAGGGCTAGCACTTGCAAGGTTAGTGTTTCCAAAAGTGCCAAAGAGCAGGGTTGTGGGTAACTCGAACCTATAGGAAACATCAAGCGGACCTATGTGCTAATCATTTAGGGTCTGTTGAAGGCCTGGAGAGCTAATTCAGCTCAGGAATTTGAATATTCAACACCGGGAGGTCGCAGAATCCTCAGGAGGGTAGGGGGGTTGCATCAATTTATGAAATTTCATCATCCATTCCCACCATACTTATCACTTATCATCAATTTCCCTCTCATCCATCCCCTACACTAGTTTGGGCATTGGTTTTTCCAAGATAGCAAAGGGTTGTCCCTTACCTTGTGGGGAGAAGGGGCTAAAGTCCCAGAGGGTAAAATTATCTAGCAAAAGATAAAATACAAAAGAAAAAAACCTTCAGATGCTTCGCCCAGGGATCCCCAAGAAATCAATAAAAGGCTTCTCAACAAGAAATGGAGGGACCCATAAAATAATAAAATCAAGACCTAGTTGGAAGATAGGGGGTCTCATCACGAGCCAGACTATTAGGTCCATGAGCATGTCACCACGTTGGGTTAGTGGCTCTTGGTGGCATAGCTAAGAGAAAGGGGGTCTCATCACGAGCCATCCTTCTCATCTCCGTGAAATGCTTATGGGTAACATTGTCACCACGCCAGGGCAGTGTCCCTTATCTTGTATCTTGAAAGAAAAAACAACAAGATAAAAAGGTAAAAGGAATTGAATGGGCTTGGAAACATTTTCATCCATGACAAGGTTCAACTCACCCTCTTCATAGTTACCCAAAGGTAATCAATACATTCCCCTGTCATCATTGCACTCGTTGCTCAAACATCCCTACACCACCTCATCCACTTACATGGCCTGGATTTATCTTCACCTAGAAACATCCCACATCTAATGATAATTATCCCAGTAGGACCTCCTGACACCCTCTCCAAACCTAGCTTGTAGAATAACATAATTTCTTTGAGAACTTGTCTGGGAAAGGGGGGTTTTATGCACATGTTTAGATAACTTGATTATTAGACATGATTGACATTTTTATGATCCCT